>JAPMOQ010030349.1:3256548-3318715 GCA_026543055.1 Argiope trifasciata | reverse complement strand
ATATATATATATATATATATATATATATATATATATATATATATATAAGAATAAATTGAACTATGATTCGATAATACCTAAATGCATCAATTTCATTAATAAATCTTAAATAAAATCAGGATCATAAGCTCAATGATGTTCAAGAAAATATAACATTACCTGCTCATAAATGCCAATTGCTTTTTCATACTGTTCTAGCTGAGCTGCATATTTAGCTACATTTAGCATACATTTGTTTGCAGAGCTGAAATAATAAATATATATAAAAAATCTGAAATAAACTGCAGTAAGTGTAGTGATTTAAACTCCAAACAGAAAGGGCGTAATTTTCATAATATTATATTTCAATTACCATTAGAGTTCTAAATTTTTAGCATTTATTATTAAGAAAATGTAATTAATAGTATCAAAAATTTTGCTATAAGGGTGAAATTTTATATTTTCATTATTTACATACTTAATGTTATATATATTTTTAGATACTCACTCATTTTTATAAAAAGGCACGTTATTCATTTGTTGATGTAGTCATTTTTTTCCTTTAGTCATTTTATTCATTTTTATAATCTTAAATTCTCAAAAACCATGTACTTTATTGGTTGATAGCCACCAACATAATTATTTTTGGGTGTCTTTTTTTTTTAATAAAAAAAAATTAAATAAAAAATACAAGCATTTAAAAATCTATAATTTTCTGTATGAAAAACAGTTTTTAAATTGCTTCTTTTTTCTGTTATTAAGAAACAACCTTTAAACATTTTAACTAAGAAAAACCTTTGTGTAAAGTTTTCAATTCAATGAAGAGTTTTAAAAGGTTTTAGAATCAACATAAAGAAAGGAGAAAAAACTGCTGATAGGAATTCAAAATTTTCTGATAGAAAAAAGTCATATACTTCAAATCTAGCTGTTTATATAAAAGTTCATTTACAAGAGTAATACATCTAAAAATGACTCTAGCTATTAATTTCAAAAAATTAAAGAAATTCAGTTCACTATCCTTTAGTATCAATCAGTTTTTTTGAATTTTAGTTCTAATTTTTAACTTTTAGTTTTTTATTTAAGAATGGGAGTGGACACAACAAAGTAGAGTTTAGCAACCCTAGAAAAAATTTCGTGTCGTAAATTTATTCTAATTATTTTTACAAAACTCATTATAGATAATTACTCAGCTATAGATGATGTAGGAACTTGTTTTGCTAAATAATTTTGCATAAAGCAAAAAAAAAAAAAAAAAAATTACCACCTCCAACAATGTTTAAAAGACCACGATAATCAATTGTTGAAAAGACATTTTACGTATATATATTGATGGCATTGATTATTCAATAGTATCAAAAATAAGTTTCCTTTTTTTTATTGATTTGAAACATTATCAGGTAAGAAAAAATCAATTTAAGTAAATTATCTAAAATAAAAATATTAAAAAAAAAATTTATATTTACCTATTTGATTCTTCACCTCTAAAAAAGTCTGCAGCTTGCTCATAATGCTGCATAGCCTAAAAATTAGACAATTTGAGTCCATAAGTAAAACACACTTACAAAATTCAAATGCAGAAATCATGCATTCAACATTTGTTATGATTTCATAACTCAAATTATGAATGGTATTTCAACTGTTAATTGAAAAACTATAATGATATATCAATTTAATGATTAAAAACGATCTAAAATTTTAGATTTCTGTATAATATTTGAAAGTATGTCCATAATTTTTATTTCTGTATGACAATATAATGAAAAATATGCCAAAAATTCTAACAAAATCAGCAAAGGTAGTGGGTGTATGATTACACAGTCCAAAGGCTCAGTAACAAAGAACAATGTTTATCATCATGAAAACAACACACAAATAACAAATACGCAGCCAAGACTTGCACAAGTAATTAACAACGGTACAAGAAACAGCAGCTCACAAATAGTTAATTTGTAGTAAAAACTCACTAAAGCAAAAAGTGGCCAGGCACATCTCAAGAGGATGTTGCCATCCTTGCTATTCTCATAGGAAGTAGGATTCTCAGCAGGCAGCTGCTATTCTCCACTACCTTTTACCTTTAGCTACACATGACAGCCAAATCACTTCTATGTGACTGGTTGCTTGGCATACAACTTGATATTTCTTCAGTACTTAACTTCAAGACTCAGTACACATCTCAATCTTCAACTCACTAACAAATTGACCACCATTCAACACTTGTGCTTCACTCAATTGATTTAATTCCCTGATTCCAGTTCAGTTTCCTAGCTTTAAAAGCTTCCACAATATGATGCAGAAATATCTAAAATGATTCTAAATAATAAATTTAATAATATCTTAATGAAATGATAAAACAATAATTCACCTCCTAATGATTATAATATCAAAATTCCTACAGATTTTGGTATCATCCACTTTGTTACCAAATTCATTGCCAAGCCTGGAAATCACAGATCCAACACCCAATCAGCATCCAACAGAGCTGTCCATAAATCTTTCTTTCTTATGATAATATTAACTGCACTCAGAAGCAACATTACAGGTTTGTAACAATTTAAAAGACAGAACCCAAGCTTGTAATCACAAATTTCCTTGTCTGAACACCATTAAAAAACCATAACCACACATTTTTAAAAATTATTCTTTCTCATTCAGAGCTAATTCTCAACCTTGCTTAAACTGAAAATTATAAATAAATAACTATTAAGTTATGTCAGCATAACGGCATTATGCTGACATTATTTAAAACATAGAGACTCATCAAAATCTCAGCATTAATTATAAGATTTTTTTATATATTTCACACCCAAGAAAATAAAAATTTAATCAAATGATAATGGGAAGGATAAATCTGATAATAGTTATTTTAGGCAGAAGACACATTTCCTTTAAAATATAAAAGGAATATAATATCTTTCTCAAAAGGTCTATATATACATTTAATAACATAGTTCTTATCTAACAATTTTTATTTAAATAATTTATTTCCACTTTAGAAATATTGATATCTTTAGATTATCAAAGGTGATTGTAAGTTCATATTAAAAATTCTGAAAACTAGAGTAAAACAAAAACCGGACATATTTTATGTAATTCAGAATGTTAATATGATACATAAGAGATTATTTTAAAACAATATTATTCATAAAGAAAAAAGAATTTAGATCAAAAAATTAACAAATTTCCTTTATGAGCAAAATGTTCAATAATTTTACGAAATATTCATATTTTTAAAAAAATTGCTTCAGCAAACATAGAAGAACAAATAACTACATTAATAATAATTTGAAAATAACTATATTATTTCAAAATATTACACATTATTTTGTTTCCTCAATATTTTTTGAATAATTGATATATGTAGGTTACTTACCATAAATTGCAAGTAATTGAATAGCATAAATTACATTACATGCAAGTAATTTTAAATATTGCATGTTAGGCATGCAATATTTAAAATTACTTGCTTGAATTTTCTTTAGTTAATAATTTAAAATTTAGTTTGAACAAGACAATGATTTTTAACTGAGCCCTTCCTATACTTGATTAGAGTCTAAAATGTCTGCTTAAATACAAATTTTTGTCCTCTTGTTACTAGAAAAGAAGTGAAATCAGAAGGAGAAAAATTCCTGAAACGCACAGAATTTTAATAAAATATCATGCATGGAATATTTAATAAATTCTTTGTCAAATCTTGTCTAATGTAGCTCTAGCAAAATTTCTGACCCAAAATTTATACATGCATTTTGTTTTGAGAAAAAAAATATTATATAGTCTGTATGGTATATATACTATCCATTCTTAAAGATGTTCATAATAATAACAAAATAACTTAAAGGTCTTCCAGAAAAGAGTAAAGGGAAAAAGATTTCGTAAATTTTATCAAAACTAGATAATTCAATATTGTGTCTTTTTTATTTGAATATTTCAATTCATAAGTGCACAGAATCAGTATTTTCAGTTATTTAAAAAAATTGAACAATTATCTGATAATCCTTGGTTTTTTTCTTTTTTTTTTAGTCTAACAACTTTTTATCAAATAAAATTATATTTAATAAATTATCTATGGATTTCATCAAAGCAATAAAAATTGTTGCTTCACAATGTAGAGCAGAAATCAAAATGTTAAACCTGATGAAGATATTTCCTTAAAGGTCATTTTTTTCTACATGTAATTGGTTCATTTAATGCCTGCCTGTTTCAGAATGCATTTAATTTCTGCTGCTAATATGTTTAGTAAATATATTCAACATAAATATTCAAGTGAATACAATAATAATTATATAACTGAAGGATGATTTTCAAAATTACAAACATATACCTTCAAAATTAAACATTACAGATTTATATTTATTCCAAATAGAATTATACTAAGGCCTTGTCACCAAATGGCTGCAATCTTGGATAGTGATAAAAAAAAATTCTCTAAAATTATGGTTAATAAAACATTATTTTCATTTAAACTTCAAAATTAAATATTACAGATATTTATTAATTCCAAACAGAATTATATATTTAGGCCTTGCCCCCAAATGGCTGCAACCTTAGGTAGTGATAAAAAAAATCTCTAAAATTATGGTTAAAAAAACATAATTTACATTTTTTAAAGAACTAATATTTGAAAGAAATTCTGAATTTGTAATCATTAGGAAACCTAAAGTATAACCAGACAAAATTTGAGAAAATTAGGAAGTTTCATAATAATTATGAAATCTAATAATTTTAGATTTTGAAAAATAAAAAAAAGTCAAGAAAATAGTCATCTCTGGATTATGAAAAAGCTAATGATGTTAAAAAAATTCTACTTGAATAATAATAAAAAAATTTTAACCATAAATTATTCTTATAAATATTAGTTTTACCATACAAACTTACGCATTTTGTAAAATGATGAAGGATTATATCTTTATTTCCTTTCTTTATAATCAAGCAAAAGCCTTTTCATTTAGAAGACTATTAGTTCTTTAGTTGAGTCAGGGAGTTGAGAAATTTGTTCCCTACACCAAAGCTGTTTTCCCAGAAAAGTGAGGCAGAGAATACATTCAAACTTTTTTGATATAATAAAGTCAAGAATTTTATCAGAGAGAGGGAAAAAAACTAATTCAACCTTTCAAACATGCAATTTTTATGCAGTATGATAGCTATGCATTAAGCAAGTATACAGTAATTAAAAACCAAGTAGCAAGGAAAGAACAAAAAGCCCATACAATTCAGATGTTAGGGTTAAATATTTTTAAAGTTTCATGAAGTTAGAATTAATATTACAAAAACACATAAAATTTATATATATAACTAGAAATATGCTAGAAATGATTAAATAAATATATATTTAACTTACTTTCTCTACATCTGCTAATTCTGTTTCGTAAATTTCAGCAATTGTCATGTGATGCTTAGCAGCAACAGTAAACCGACCCTTAAAAGATATGATCTAAATTCAAATGCATCATTCAAAAAAGCAATTTTTACCAATGAAAAAATATAAATCAATAAATGTTTACCATATCAGTGTAATATTCTATAGCTTTGGTAATACATTTGATGGCCTCTGAAACAAATAAAAAGGAATCAAGTCAAATTAGCTTATTATAATTATTTATATAATTATCAAATTACAACAAAAGTTAAAAAATAAAGACAATCTATAGAAGCAAAAATATAAGCAAATAAATAAACAATCAACTTTAATGCCTTATTTAATACAGTGAAAAAAATACAAAATTCAGAAAATATATCACAGAAAATCTATACTATGTTACTTGGTATTATCTGCTAATAAAATTTCTTCAAATAATATTTTATTTATAAATATAATTAAGGTGTTTCTTTTCCTAATTATAAATACTGTTATAATTAAATAAATGCAAATGCTTCTTCTTATTACTTTTTCCTTCAAAACTTGTGTACAAAAATAAATCATTAAAAAAAATACAAGTTTAGTATAGCCATGTAAATTTGGAAAGTACTTTATCTCAATTCAAACTAAGAAAAAAAGATTTTTTAAATAAATATTAATGTAAAATTTATACCATGTGCATCTGATTTCTTGTAACAGTTTCCAGCATCAATCAAACAAGCAGCAGCATCATGCCTGTTGTCCATTTTTAACCTCAGATTTGCTGCTTCTGAGAAAGCACTACCAGCAGCTACATAAGAAAAATTCAAATTCATAATATAAATACTTCTGTGTTAAAAAAAACACATAAATAACAGAAAACCTTTAAATTATTAAATGCATGCAAGAATGAAAAAAAGATATTAAAAAAAGCATGCCTTTAAAGTGAATTAAAATGTAGAAAGTAATATCTTCACCAAAAATATGGAGGTGAAAGAAAATGTTATAACATTCTGAAATAATAATTAAAAATTATAATTTACTTAGAATCTAATACATTTAAAATTTAAGTGAATGCTTAAAAAAATAATTTTTTTTTTTTTTCCCCTTTTGCTATTTATTAAAAAACTTGTAGATGGATTTTTTAAATAATTTTTTTTCCTATATTATAATGAGTTAAAGGATTTTTTTTTCTTTTCTTTTTACCATTCTCCAATTATTAATATTTAATCTATTTTAAAATTCCTTATTATAATTATTATAGAACCTTATAATCAACTTTTCTTAAATTCACCACCAAATATTATATCTCAAATAAAATATAATTATTTAATCAAATTCAAGAAATAATAAAATGTTGTACTGTTATCGCAAACATATAATGCTACATATATCAACAATTACATATGACCTTGCTTTTTAAGTTTTCCTATTCATTACTCTTTTTCAAGCAGAGAAACTTTTTATTTTCAAAAGAAGTAATTTTTTCAAAAGCAATGAAACCATAGTTATGAATAAGAATTTTTTTTTTTTTTTATTTGGTTAACAGATACTGACATTTTTTAAATCCAGATTTTTTAAAGCTTCTTTTACTTACAATATTTTTTTAATCTAAGAAATTGTAATATATTATATATAGATAAATATGTAATATATTAAAAACTAAGCTAGTTAATAAGTATTATATAATATATGTTATATAATAAATTAAAATTTTGAAATACCTGAAAATGATGATTCATATTATATACTGGGACTATTCCAATTTCTACATCCATATGCTTTACAACTTCTAACAGTACTCAATATTTTCAAACAAATAAAATACACATATACTTTTTCATTAAGCACTAAATAAATGTTATTAATTTACACAAAAAAGAATTCAAAGCATTAGTTAAAAAATACTTAAAGAAAACAATATCTTCTTTTTAATGACTTTAATTGATTTCTGTGACAATCTTTTTCTCTTTCTCTCTCTATATATATACTATTTAGATCTAGTTTATGTAAAACTCTGAATAATGAATCTTTGATCAGCTGACAAATGCAATATTTTCAGTCATTACTTGAAAACACTAGCTGAAAATGTACAAATATAAAATCTGGTCAAATAATGGCTGAAAGAAAATAATAGATCCAATGAACAGAAACTTTCATATCCAGAGATTCAGTTTTCAAAGATAAAAACAAATTCATACAGCTAAACCTATCATAGCATGTTGTAAACATCAAAATGATGAATTTATACATTGACCCAGTCCACACTTAGTCTCTAATATCATTCAACGAATTCAATTACCTTGGGAGCAAAGAATTTGCAGCAGATATCATCCTCCATTACAAACAGAAGGTTTCAAAGGAAATTTAAATAATTTGCCTTAAAAGATGGTTTGATTTTCCCTTGAACATTATTCAGGATTTGTAAATTTCAATTGAATATGTTAAAAGAGATGGAGAACTTTATAAATATATCATCAGATATCATCCTCCATCACAAACAGAAGGTTTTAAAGGAAATTTAAATAATTTGCCTTAAAAGATGGTTTGATTTTCCTTGAACATTATTCAGGATTTGTAAATTTCAATTGAATATATTAAAAGAGATGGAGAACTTTATAAATATAGTACTTTTTTTTGTTGCAGTACTTTCTTTATGCTCATCCATGGTAGTGCCATTATATTATCAGCAAGATAGTGATTAAAATAATAAAATGTCAGAAAATGTTATGTTTATTGCAACTAGTGACTAATCAGAAACAAAGAAAAAATGTCAAAGATACGAAGAGCTAAAATCTGACTATCCATCAATGGTATATAGTTAAATCTAAAGATCACTAAAAGTATGCTGTTAAGCCAAACATTTGCCAATGGTATTTTCTTAATAGCATATACCAAATAAAACAATTTTCAAAACTTTAAAATCATTTTTTAAAAGAATCATGATATTTTCTTTTTAGTTCAATATAAAATAGTTAATGTGCAATTTGTAAGATATAATTTATTTGCATTTATAATAAATTCTTGGTTATCACATTCAAATACACTTTATTTTAAGTTAAAGAGGAAATACAAATGATTTGGATAAATAGACTTTTAAAAAATGCAAAGAATTTAAATTTCCAAATTATTTAGAAATTTAAAATAAATCATAATCTTAACTTCCTGCAATAAATTAAAACAAAATGGTCATTTTTATCAAATAACTATAATTACTCACTGCATAAACATTTTAAAAATGAAAAAAGAAAACCCCAATATCATTGCTAATAATAATAAAGATAAAAGCTTATGTGTTGGTACTATTTAGGCCAACTTATAAGTTTTTTTTATATAAAAGTACCCAATTTGAAACTTATATAATTAGGAGAGTAAAAATGTTCACTCAATTCAAAGGATCTTTAATATTACAATTTTAATTAAAAATAAAACAAAATGTTGGCCTTTTTTCATGATGAATTCATAAAATATTACTGCACAAATATATGTTTTATATCCTCCAAAATTAAAAACAGAACAAATACATTTTTCAAATTTAAAAATCATTTCATAATAGCAATTTAAGAACTGTATAAATTTTTTCTAAAATTGGGTAGATTTAAAAAAATATTTACCCCCCAATTTCCAATAATAGATTACATTGTTACCTAGAAATTCAAAAAAAAAATTCATTCTTAGATCAAATACTTAATTATAGGACTTTCTTCTGTTATTGGAAAGACAAAAATGAAAGTTTAATATCTGTGTAATTTACAAGGAAAATTAAAAAGTGAAATTACAATATCACAGAATTCAAAGAATAAATAAACTTGATATTTAAGTCTTTAATAGCACAATGATGTAATGGGAGTGTCTCTATTAGAAAGGTGTTTATGCACACAACAAATAAAACTTAAATAAGTTATATATATATATATATATATATATATATATATATATATATATATATATTGATGCAACTGAAATCAAGAATAAATAATATTCCTGGTGGATCAAATAGTTACTTAAGATGACTAGTTAGAAATGAATGAAAACTGTATTTATACTTTTCACACGGATTAATTTAATTTTTTGATAATAACTTTTATTAAAGTTTTATAAGAATAAAAAGTATATTATTTTTCAATAAAGTTAACTATTTACAATAATACCTATTTTATGTTGAACATTTTTTAAAAATATTATAATGCACATTTTTTTAAGTTTAATACTTATTTCTGTACTTACACAATGTCTTCTATTGAAAAAAAAAAAATGCCTTTTTTGTTTTAAGAAAATCATAAAAATAATAAAATTAATGCCAAAAAAATTAAATTTTTATAAGATCAACAATACAAATTTGCAACCTTATTCAGAATTTTAAAAAAAATTAACAAAATGCTCCATTTTACATAATTTTTGGAACTGTAGATAATGATGTATAAGCATAGCATCCCCAAAACTTATATATTTAATCTTTATCTATGTAATAACAAATAATATTCAATATCACTAGGATGGCGAGAGTAAATTTTTTCTAGCACTAGTTCACTATATTTAATAATTCTATTTGTAATAAAATCAAATCACTCCATAGTGGTTCCCATCATAAGATTGGCAAAACAGCTATAAAATTGATCACAGAATAATATCATGTACTAAATGAGTTTTTTAGGTCATTTTTAAAAGTAGAAATTGGCTTGGTTTTATGGCACAAGTAATTCTGCACACAACATTTGTTAGATAGCTCCCATTTTAAAAATTAAAACATTTTTTTTAAAAGGATACAATTAAATTTGATATAAAATTTCAGTGCCTTTAAAAAAGGGCAAAATATCTGAATGAGAGTTATCTAAAAATCTAAGTTAAAAAGAGTTACACTAAAATTAACTTGTTATTGTGCACTAAAATCGTGATATTCACACAGAATATGTTTAACCATTTAAACACAATTGCATTTATTAGAAAGCGGTGCATTATCAGAGTGCAAAAGGTATTTTGGGATCAAATAGGTGAGGCCTATTTGAAGTCTGGTTAAAATTTTACTTTTGAAATCTTCGACAGATGGCTATATTTGAAATAGTTTGTTCATAGATAGCTTTTCCTACATCGATTGCCAAAATTTATTTTTTGAATTACTTTTATTTTTGTAATTGTAATACAAAATTATTGTATGGATCAGAAATTTTTTTCATCAGACTTGAGCTTTTTGCTGCCTTGTCAGCTTTTTCATTTCCCCCCAATTCCAATATGCCTCAGAATCTAACAGAAATTAACTAAGAAATTATTTTTAAAAGAATTATATGTATGCAAGCTATACAGAACTCTGCAATACTACTTTCAGAATCAGTATACCTAATAAATTTAGAGGAGGATGAAGTAGCAATTTTTAAAGTGTTTAGATATATAGCATAAAGTTCAGATATAAAGACAGAATAGAAAATGTGAAATCTTTCAAATATTGTTACATTTCAGAAAACTACTGCTGAGCTGCCAAGATTACTACATTTTGACACATCTGTATAAACTGGTAGAAAAGAGCGAAAATACTGTATGTGTTCATTAGAAAATTTCTAAAACAGCACATTTACAGTTGATGGTTTCAGGAAGTATATAAAATCATCTATAAAATTAAAGGATGCCTCATACCATGGAGATGGATCCCTAATATTTACAACAGTTGAGAAGTCTTCAGTTTTGAATGATCATAAAATCTCTCCAACATGGAATGCAAAAGTTTGTGTAAAGGACAATTTTATACAGAATAATGATTCACATATAGGATTGAGAAACCTGTTGCACGGTGGAAGGTACATGGCACTTTCAATTTTATAAAAATAGGATAGACAAAATCCTTTTTTGCCTGAGTTCCAAGGAGGGCTGACTACTTGTAAATTTTGAATTGAACATGCTTTGGAAGCTCCAGTAGCTGTACAAAGTTCTTGATTATGATAATCCTAGATCCTTTAATTATCTTTCAGAAATAGACTATAAAAAATTATCTTATTGCTTCTGAACTTCTGTAAAAGCTGTTTCCTTCCCTTTGTTATGCTTTTCAAAAATTAATAAAAATCTGTTTTTTAACTTATACACACACACACACAAAAATGTTACATGTTTTATAAAGAGATGCAAATGCTTTAATAAGTGCTTGTTTTCATACATAGTTTGTTTTCAGTCCTTGTTTTTTTTAGGGGGAAGTATGAAATTTTTGAAAAAAAAATTATAGTTAAAAGCAAAATTTAAAAAATGAAAATTGAAGTATCTTTTTGAAGTCAGCATTAAACAATACACTGCATTGCTTAAAAATCAAACAAACTCACCAAACAAAGAATCTTATAACCTTATTCAATAGATTGCTTTAAAAAAATGTAGTTAAAAATTAATTTTAAATTAAAGCAAAGAAAGCAATTTTCTTCCAGTTCAAAATAATTTTAAAAGAAATGAAATAATGTGAATTAATAATTCAAAGAAGTACTGTTATTATTTTAATCTCATTAGAATAAAAATCATTTGAAAAATTGTATCCAAAACTAACTGAAACTAAAAAACATTTATTCAAGCAAAATTTATATTGTTTACACACTTTTTTAAAATTTAAGATGCATAAAAATAATTTTTTTGCAATAACATGATTTGCCATAGAAAAAACATACTAAAAGTTTATTTTTTTTACTGAACTTTGAATAAAGTTTTGAAAAATCTATACTTAGTGGACTTCTCTACTACCCCCCCCCCCAAAAAAAAACTTGCCCTATTTCATGCTCTTAACTTCAATGGTTATTGATGTGCATCATTCCATCAATCATGAAAGACCTTTATATGTAGAGAGATTTCCTTAGGTAAAAAAATTCTATATGTTATAAAAAGAAAAATCATTATAAATGATGTAATTTAAATCCTAAAATATATATATATTTATTTAATTACCATACATGGTAGGATTTTTTTCTCATTAAAAACTAAAATTGAGCAAGATTAATCCAACAAATAATAATTTTCAGATGTCTGCGGGCATCAAAAATGAAAAAATACAGTGAAAGAAATCATGATTACTAAAAATTTATAGTTTTAAGTTGATATCATACTAGATTCCACATAATTGATTCATATAATATTCAACTTCAATTTATAACAACTGAGTATAAAATAGTAAAATCCTTTTAAAATATCATCCAAGAGATTGCTTCAGAACAAAATATTAATGAGCATGATAATCAAATGTGTGACATAATTATAAAGAAACTTCATTATAAATTTTTCTAGATTAGCATCATAATGTTAGATATCTCTCTATATGGCACTCCAAATTTATCCCATTGCATGCTTGCTTTGATCAAATCAATTTGCATATTCTTTAATATATAAAAGGTTTAATATACAGTTAAGAGTAACTAAATAAATTCTAAAACACTAAAAACTGGAAACTGAACACTTTTTGAATCCCAATAAATATTGTGTGGTACATATATATTTCAAACTCCTTCTTCCAAATAACTATACCAGTACTTCTACAAACAACAATGTGCATTGTTGAAGAGGAAAGCCAGAAAAAAAAAGGTTCATTAAACTTCAACTTTAAATATATTGGAAACTCTGGATTCCTTCAGCGAATTCCTCTCTTACATAGCTTTTCTTTCTTGATTAATCTGATAAACAACATTTACCAAATCACAATAGCAATATGTGGTGAAACAAAGCAAAAAGGTTTCTTCACTCTTCTCAAGAAATCCATAATTTGTAAGAACTTTTTTTTTTTTTTCAAAATGAAGCCTTTTTAAGGTGCTTAAAGACGATTTTCAAATATAAGCACTGTTCCTGACACTAAATATCCTATTAATTAGCTAAGATAATAATTTTAAAAAAAAAAAATGCTTCTATCAACCACATCAATTTATCACATGCTTGATATCTAATTTTAATTATAAAAATGGATATTTAGAAATATAAAAATTTTAAGCCTTAAATACAATGTTAAATACTTTATTCAGAAGACACTTCATTTATATTTTTATGTGCAAATATTATTTTTTGAAAGAATAATTCAGGATATAGTTTGGAGTAGTAATTTTGAACTATTTAATTAAAATGGTCTTTGGTGATGAATAAGCTAATTTAAAATTGTATAAAAATGTTAAATACATTAATATAAACTGTCCTAAGTTATTTCCACTTTAATTATAAACTTTTTGTGAAAAATAAGAGATGTCAGTGACGCTTTAAAATCTCAAATAATAATTTTATAAATATGCAACCGATTTAAGTAATAGTTTACTGAAACAAATGGAATAAAATGTTCCTTTATAATAAAACTTACCATTCCATTTCTTTGCCATTTTGAACATATTAGCTGCTTTGGTATACATTTCACATGCTTCTTCAATTTTAGATGATGATCTAACAAAATAAGGAATTATGTTAAAGCATTTTCACCAAAGTTTTACAAAGAAAATTCCGAGAAAATATTAATGTTTCTATTACAGGGATGATTTCTTTCGGTATTTATATTTGATAAATTATCGAAAATTAGTTCTTGCAATCATGACAGGTTTAGTTTATTAAATGAATTTCAACAAATGAAACAAGATGTAAACACATTTTTAAATAAATAAAACCTACCTAAATAGACCACCTAAAAATCCCTGAGCAGATTTAAGTTTCTTTTCTGCATCGGCAACTAATTGCATTGCCTTCTGTTCGTTATCAGCCATTTTTTTTAGAAATTAGGAAAGTATTTCGTTTGAAAAAATATTTAGTTTCCGATTCCTAAGTATCAGTTTCGGAATATCTGAACAGAACACCGCAATTGTAAAAACCAATAAACGTTGCCATTCCATCAACAAGTAGCTCTTTTTTAGCGGAATGTTCATTGAATAATACAATTCAAAGGTGTTAACAATATTATGCTAGATATAGAGTGTTTTGAATTGATTCAAAAATATACTTCTGGTGAAATAAGAACAAAAGTGTGTAATAAAATGCAATCTTTTAGTTTCTTGCTTTTCAATCTAGCTCTAATGCGATATTATTACAAGCAAGCATAAAAGTTGTTGCATAAAACTTGTAATTTCATCGCATTTGGTGTAATCATTCATAAAAAAAACTTAAACAAGTACATTTCTACTATTTTTTTGATTTTAAAATGTGCAAAACGTACTTGATTGAATAAAAAAAGTTCATACAGAAATAATTAATAATTGATTTCTTTTTAATTAAGAAGAGTTTCAGAAGTGTTAAATCGTCATTTTTAGGCATTTGTGATTTACTTTTTAAATAGACTATGTACTACATTGTTTTAAGTAACTTTATCCTTTTAACTAAATTTCATTGATTGTTTTCTTTGTGTCAAAATCAAGTATAAAGTTTGTCGAATATCTTTGAAGTTGGCAATGCATCATAACGAGAACTAGATATTGTATTTACCTATAGCGGGTAGCTTGACCCAAAGTAATGTTTTGCATAATATTATTATAAATAACTTTTTCGTACATTTTTTTTACATTTTCATGAATGAAGATGATTTGCGTACATTATATACTTTGCTCTAGCATTGTTTTGATATTCTGATATCAAATGACGGTGCTGAAAAGCGTCCGGTCCAATGAATATGTGTCCATCGTATAAGCGTAAATTGCCGCCTGAATTATGTTTGAAGGGACAAGTCTATTTCATCTGGTCAAGTCCACAAACTCTTCAGATTGCTTCAGAGAAAATTCCTGTACTCGGCGGTAGAATAGAAGCATTTTTAAGCAAGCAGATCACGACTATTCTCATTGAAAACACTTATGTTGTTGCTGCTCAACAATTTTGTAATGATTTAACTTTCAGAGCATCATATGCTCCGCATACTATAGTTGGATCAAGTTACGGTCATCCAGGTGTTTTATATAATCTACCCTCAACTTCAAGAGGCTATAAATTTTTAACATCTGCAAACACTTCATCTTATGATAATATCATTCTCTTTGCAAGACAATGGGAAATTCCAATCCTAGAGCTCAGTAATTTTTTGTCTTCAATCGAACCATTTGTAAAATCGATTTCAAGTATAAATCACACTACTAAGAAGAACCAAAACATCTCGAATCTCACTGGATGCTTCATAAAATTTGAATGCTATCATAAAAAGTTTCGACCATGTTATAAAATGTTTAGTAATGATCCTGAACGCTTAATGCCATTGAGGAATGCCAATGTCTTGATAAAAGCGGAAAATTGCAATGTGATTTTAGAAAAACCCACTGGACCAAGACAGCTTCATCCTAATCATATGGACCTAAATAATAGACTACAGTACCGTGCTCAAGATTCTAAACCACCTGTGAAAGATAAAAAACTTCCAAAACTGAAACCTAAAGAAGAAAATAATTATTGTGAATGCTGTAGGACACATTTTAATGATTTGAAAACTCATATAAAAAGTGCTAATCATCAGAAATTTGTATCCAATGAAAAAAATTACGAATCTGTCAACAATATTCTAAAAATGTTGCCTTCACCTCAAGAATTCATCCAAAAGCATCAGATCCCTGATCAAGCTTCGAACATTGTCTTGTTTAATGGCAATTTGATGCATAATAAAAATACAGGTTTGATGGCAGATCTTCCCATTCCTCTTAATATGCATATTAAAAATGAATCTCCTGTTCACCTAAATGTACATGACAAACAACCAGAAGAAATATTATTACCTCTCAATCGGAATATTAAAAAAGATGAATCTCCTTCACCTTTAAATTTACATATTAATCAAAAGGAAGAAATCAAACAGGAGTCACCAGTGACTCACATGGAACCTTCTCCTCTCAGTAATGATAACAGTGTTAAATCTGAAATAGATGTTGTAGGTATAAAACCAGATTCCCCACTTAACGATGACATTGTAAACTGTAAAGATTTATGTTTACCTGAAGTAACAAATGAATTACTTTTAGAATCTTGTGCTGTGGATCCATTATTAGATAAAACAAATACAGCTACTTTAGCTCAATTATGCATTAAAAATTTTGAAAATTGTTGGATGGAAAATATTGATAATCTTCCTGACATGGATGATATGATGTTTGATGATAATATTTTTGATTTTGATGACTGCAAATCCAAAGCAGATGAAAATGAGTGCCCAGATCAAGAGAATTTCTCCCCTGAAATGAATTCACCTGTATTTGCTTCTGGCATTTCAACAGATTTAAAACCTCAATCAAATGCCAATGCTTCTATTCTTGTAAATAATACAATTGACTTAAAAGATGTTCATGTAAAAGTTGAAGAAACTGTTAATTCACTTGAAGCTTTCTCTCCTATATGTAAGAGAGATGCTAAATATCCCAAATCTCTGTCACCATCCAATCTTGGCTTTAATGAATCACTCATCAATGATAAAATAAATATCAATAAAAATTTTGATATGAAATCAAATGCCGGTCCGTTTTATCTTGATAAAACAAATATAAATATGAGTCCATCATGTTCTAATCCTATTCCAGTCAAAGTGTCAGAACAAATGTTTTCAAGTGAAAGTTCAGATGATGAGAATGAGAATCTTATTAGCAATGCTTTGAATATGATAAATAGTAATAGTGATAATGAAATGAGAACTGACAGAGATAATTTTGGAGACATTTCTAAGTCTATGCTACAGCAAGAAGAACATAATGTTTCCGTCGGTAATTTAAAAGAGAGTTGTTCTAGTGATATTGAATTGAATGGTTTACAGAACAGTGGTTACTCTCCTGTCAGCAATTTGGGAGCTCGTAATTCAATTAAATGTGACATTTCTTCTGCAAATAGCCCTTCTTTGCCTTGTGTATCCAGCCCAGTAATAAATGTTGCTGTTTCTAATCAAAATAACAGAGAGATTTCATATTCTGATAGCACTCTTGTATCATGTGCAAGTTATATTGAGATGATGAGTCAAAGTCCTTCTGAAAGAGTCTGTGCAAGTAGTACAATTTCTAACTCTGTTGTAAACATTGATATGTCTAACCAAAATATCAAAGAGATGACATGTACAGAAAGTAGTGTAATGCCACTTAATTACTCTAAAATAGTTAATCGAAGTTCTGTTGAAGGAATCGGTGCATGTAATGCAATTTCTAATCCTATGATGAACTCTGATTTGTCTACTCGAAGCTTGAAGGAAATATCATCTACTAATAGTAATACAATGCCTCTTGATTTTTCCAAGGTGATTAATCAAAATTCTTCTGAAAGAAATACAGTTTCTAATCCTGTGACAAATGCTGATGTATCTGATCAAAAGATCAAAGGAATGGCTTGTATGGATAATCATGCAATGCCTATTGATTTTTCTAATGCAAATAATAATCAAATTCCTGCTGGAAAAGTTAATGCAAGTGATACAATTTCAAGCCCTGTAGATGTAGATATGTCTGATCAAAACATTAAAGAGATGACTTTCAATGACAATAATATCAGTCTTGACGAATTTGAAACGGTGATTAATCACAATGGTCATGAAAGAACTAACGTCTTAGCATCTGACCTCACCAATCAAAACCAAATGATATCAAACAGTTATCTTGATGTGATAAATCATATACACCATCAATTGGATAATGAAATTAGAAACTCTGCATTTTCTAATGTAAGTAGTGTCTCCATGTCAGATGGTATTAATTCACCAGTTGCTATTAGTGCATTACCCAGAAGAAATATGGTGGGAAATTCCATGTCTGATAATGTAGAGATGGGTTTGATGAAAAATACTGAAGGAATTTGTGTAAATAACAATGAAAAGGCTAATGTAATTTCTACAGAAATTTTAAAAAAAGATTTGTCTTGTAACAATATTTGCTATCCTTTACAGACTCAAACTAATAATATAATGCCAGAATATATCTGCAATGTTCAACAAAACTGCTCAGAAAGTTTTAAACCACTTTCTGTTAAAAATTCAGTGCAAAACTGTGTGAAGAAGGTGGATACCCACTCAATTTCTATAAATAAGAAAATTTCTGATGATATAAGACACAAAGACTCATTGTGCGATTACAATAAGGAAAAAAATAGTCAGAGTCTAGAAAAAATGTCTTGCAACTCTTCTAAGCAAGATCCCGGCACAAAGAAAGAGATATTAATGGTAAGTATTAATTTTGGTTTGTAAAATAAAGGATTACTTATTCTGAATTAGTTTTATGAAATTAAATATATTTTCTGAATTTAAGAAATCACTAGAACCTGGCCTGGGTGGAGATATTAAGAAAAAGAAATCAAAAATAAATTTTTTAAAGAATGATTAAAAGACAATTGTGCTCAATTCTTTATATATATATAATGATGAAATGATTTTTTAAAAAGTCTTTAAACAGGAGAATTGGGTATCGGGTTCTTGCCAAAATATTTACCCAAATCTTTAAAAATTTGCAGCATTAACAATATAATAAAAAATTATTTGGGAATTATTATTATTAAGTAAAACCTTTTTCTTTTTTTTTTAGCATGTTGCAATTTCTTTTAAATGGTAGCTGAGTGATGCAATTTACTTCTTTTGTTTATTTATCTGCTTTATATACATTTGCTTTTTTATAAATTTAAGATCTATTTACAATAGTAAATGTTGATTAGGAAGATTCACTAAGGGTTAATCCCCTCCCCTTCAAAATAAACTATTTATGAAAATGAGTAAAAGGAAAGGAGAATTTAATTTGAATACTTGTTACTATTTTAAATCTTTGACAAAGAATTATGGATTAGATTATTCTTACAATTAAGGCATTGGCAAGACCTCAAATTAGTTATTAATTTGGGAAGTCTGATAATGACTGCCAAAGCATTCACATATTTTAATGTGATCTATTAGAATCTAGCTTTTAATGTATTTGAATTACATCTATTTATATGCAGTCAAAACTTGAAAACTTAGAAATATTTTTCACTTGGGGTTTTAAGAGTCTGTATTGCCTTGATATCTGCTATATAACATCAGAAAGTAGGAAATGCCTATTAAACTACTTGAAAAATTAATCTAAAACTGCCTGAAACCCTTATTTTTATTACCAAATTAACCTTACACCACATTTGGATAATATATTTTGAATATGCCAAAAACATAAAATTTATTATATCAATCTTAAGCTCATAACTTTCCTTCCTACAAAAATCAAAAAGAGGATTTTAATAGTGTTTAAGGGAAGAAAAAAAAAATGAAAATTCATAAATTATCATAATATGAGTTTATTCTAAATCTTACTGTATATTATATCTTTACCTTTAATTACCTGCATAATAATTTTAGTAATTTTTTAAAATATATATATATTATTTTGATTATCCATCTTATTCAATCCCTAAATAACTAATTACTATTTCAATGATTTTCAGGAATTGTTTTTTCATCTGCTTTTTTTTTCTCCCCAAATTGCTTAGTTATAAAGAAAAGAAGTAATCTTTAATTTAAATACTATTTATATTAATTTTTTTTTCAATTTGGATTTTTTTTAAATTAATAGTTTTAGTTGATAAATAATTTGTATACTTTTTCTTTCTTTATAATTATTCCCCATATAAAACTAGTATTTGTGTTTCTTCAGTATTCTGCATAATTGTTATTGAAATTATATCATTAAAAAAAAAGATGGAAATTAATATTTTAAATGTATTTTATTGTGTCTACCAAATTATTAAAAAAAATTGAATATCGTAAATATGGAGCTAAGTTTTCAATATTGTTTACAAATGAATTTTGCAGAAGTTAAATTATTCTTTGATGCATTGTAGCTCATGGTAGAAGTAGGGTTTTTGAGTTCTTAAATCTTATATTGTTAGTTTATTAATAAGATATTTATTATTACTGAAAGAATGTTAATAGTTTTGTAAAATGCATAAAATTTTAATGTGTGTTTGAAGGTTTTTTTATATTCTATTTAATAATTAGTAATTTCAGATGCATAGCCAAATGGGCATAGAATTTTCAAGATAGTGTTTGAATATTATTTACATAGTATTTTACTGCAAAATTAAAATTCATTGTTATTCACTCAATAATTATTAGTAGTGATTCATATATGAATAATAATGGACAATTCTTTTTTCAGTTGTCTTTTTCTAGTTACAGAAATTGTTTTAAGCTTATAGAAATATTAAACTCAGCAAGTTTAATTATTATTTAAAAATGTCATAATTATTTTCATATAATGTATTATTAATATAGTGTCATTGCTTTATTTCTGTTTTTGTCTCTTATTATGACCTACTTTATTCTCAAATCTTTTATTCTGTACATTGAAATAAGAACAAAACTTGTATGAGCAATTTCTTAATTTATTTTCAGTACGGCCTGCTTTCATTTAAAATTATTGAAACTAAAACTTTTCCAATTTTATAGCATGTTATATGTTATACTAATATTGTAATGATATAAATAATATAAATTTTAATATAAAAATTATTTTTTGTTGATATTTTAAAATCTGAAATTTAGTACTTATAATTTTATAAACTACAAGTCTTTAGCTGTATTCAATACCATAAAAGGCCTTTATGGCCTTTGAGGGGAGAGGGGGGATTATAATATTGTGTTCAAAATTGTATACCTCTGAAAAGCGTCCATACACCTGGCATATGCTGAATTGGTCAGATTTAGATATTTTTTTATTGTATGGTTTAGTACTTAGGAGAGTAGAATTCTAACTTAGATATTATCTTTGTTATTTGATTGCAATTCAACATTAGGGGGTCTGTCACAAAATAGCCCTAATGTTACTTTAAAAATGGTTAATTAAACTATAATTAATATAATCTCTAACTCAATCATAGAAAATTTTGACCTTTTTTTCTCAACCTTATTTCATTTTGGGGTACAAGAGTATTCAGCAATATCACCTCAGTATAATTTTTTTTTATCTGGTTCTAAATATGCATTAAAATAGGAAAGGGAATCTGTTATATAATGCTGCAAATATAGTGCCCATATTTATTTTTTCTCCTGACTGTATAAAATTGTTAATTCTCCTTTTCGAGTTTCTTGTGCTTATTATTTTATTTCTTATTTTAATAAAAAAAAAAAAACATTCTGAAAACCAAAACTAGGCTTTAATCAACTTGAATGCAACGTTTGCAACCGATTCATTTAAATAATACACAGTGATGCCAAAAGTCGTCACATAAATATGTGTTGCCATAACAAAGATTATAAAACACACACACACACATATATATATATTACTACATTCACTCCTCCCCAATCGAAAGTCAATTCAATAAGTAACGTAATCACGAAGATATGTTGGTCGTCGTCTCTTTCGACCGGAATAAGAAGTGTTCGGAGTAGATGATTGTCCAGAATTCTTAGTAGGAAGGCCAGAATTGTTTAATTCCAGTACGGCTATATCTTGGTTTTCTTCTTCAATAACTCTAACGTTCTTTGGAGGACACGGCGCATGTTTTGGTGACTGTTTTCCAGAGTCAGCTTGCGGTGTGTATAGGTGTGGCCCGGGCTGCCTTACTGTGAAATCACCTTTTGGCACCAAATGTCTAACAGAAACACTTGATTCCCGTCCATCAGGCAGCTGTACATGTGCATAGTCAGGATTAGCTGTAATTAGTTCTACTTTCTGCATGATAGGATCATATTTGGTATGCCGCACGTGATTTTTCATTAGAACTGGACCTGGTTGGGTCAACCACGTAGGCAAAGAACGACAATTAAAAGATCTCCTGGGATGATTGAACATGCGTTCATGAGGAGTAGCATTTGTAGCTGTGCACAGCAGTGATCTGATAGAGTGAAGTGCTGGCTGAAGGACTTCCTCCCATCGTTCTGTCACCATACCTTTTGATTTCAAGGCCAGAAGTACTGTCTTCCATACAATACCATTGTATCTCTCGACTTGTGCATTTTCTCTAGGGTTGTACGCTGTAGTTCTACTTGCTGCAACGCCCAGAGAGTTGAGAAATGTTTTTAGTTCATGTGACATTACTGAATGAATGTATGCTGGTGTCCCGAAAAGGGCGAACACATTCGTCAATGCTTTTATAACAGTAGAAGTAGGAATATCTGACAAGGGAATGCAAATGGGAATCTTGAGAATTCATCAACTTTTGTCAAGAAGAAACGATTCTTGGATGAGATAGGTAGAGGCCCCTTGAAGTCTATGTTTAACCTTTCAAGGGGTGAAGTAGCTTTTATTAGATGCCCTTCGTTCTTGTAAAAACGCAGTTTTAATTCATTGCTACAAGAGCAAGAATTAGTTACCCTCTTGATGTCATCTAATGTGAAGGGTAAATTTTTAGTTCTAATCCAGTGTTACATCCGAGGTATGCCAGGTTGACATAAACCATCTTGCAATTCTTTAGATTTGTTTTGGTCTCTGGATATATTGCTGCTGTACTTCTTGACATTATGTCTACAGTTGTGTCACGTTTCCTGGACGGTGAATTATATCAAATATAATATTAGCCAATTCGAGTCGCCATCTCATAATTTTTTTATTTTCGAAAATAAAATATATGCTAATGTTAAAATTATGCTTAAAAATTATGTGATGCTGATCAAACATGAAACTGACTAGTCTCTGATCAATGATGACTTCAAAATGTCTTCCGATCAGATAGTGGGTCCAATTTCTCAAAGACTCCACAATTTGCATAAGCTTCTTTCTCCACTGAGGAGTGCCTTTGTTCAGTTGCATTAAGTGTTCTTGAAAAGAAGGCTATGGGACGTTCTACTTAACAGAGAATTGTCCTCAATTGCGGAGAATGAAACCTCTTCTACGTCTTTCTTGAGAGAATTGAATATTTCCTTAGCCTCTTCAGAAAGAGGGAATGCTCCTTTCGTAAGGGGTCGAATTTTTCTAGGAATCCAACGGCAATAGTGGGCGAACATAGTCAAGTCCTTTGAAGGGTTGCCTTGTTATTTGTTATATGTAAGTTTATCAGTGGTGCGAGCTTATCGGAATCAGGTTTAATAGTCTTATTTTCAATAAAATATCCTAATAGCTTTACACGCTTTGTTGAGAAATTACATTTATCCTGATTTATCGTCTAGCTATATTTTTTCACTACGTCCAAAAGTCTTTTCAAATTTTGGTCATGTTCAGATTGATCATGACAAACTGTTACATCATCCAGATAAGGAAAAGTGCCTTCGGGTTTTTCATCTTTGATTATGCTGTAGATATTCCTCTGGAAAGCTGGTACATCATTAGTGACCCTAAAAGGAATTCTCCTGAATTGATAAAGTTTTCCTGCTGCTTCAAAGGCTTTATACTGTTTATCGGATTGTAGAATGGGCACTTAGTGTTAGGCACTCTTGTGGTCAATGGTGCTAAATACTTTATATTGAGATACCTTCTGAATCAGTTTATCTATTCTTGGGAGAGGGTAGGCATCTAGCATTGGTAATCTGTTAATGGTTTGTGAATAATCAATAACCATTCTAGGTTTGCGATTTTCTCCCTTTACTACAAAAACCTGGGCACGTCATGGTGAGTTACTAGCTCTATCACTGCTTCTTTGAACAATTTTTTTTATTAGCAATGAATATTTTATCTGCATCTGTATGTCGTCTTTATTCAATTATGCGGGTTTGCAATCTGTTGTAAGATATGCAAATAAAGATGCAGGTGGAATTAAAGCAGTAGCCGATGAGCAGATTTTAAGGGGCGATCTGCCACCGTGGAATTCAATTTCTATTGAAGAATGTCTGTTTAGAAGATCATGCCCAATCAGAAAGTCAGCACACAGATTTTTCATGATTAGCACTTCAATATTAAAATATGTATAAGCCTGCATCTTTAAGGTAAGTAAACACATCCAGTAACATCCGAAGTCAAGGATGAGTTATCCATGGTTATTGTACCAAAGTATGGTTTTACAAGAGTTTTGCATTTTTTCACATGACATTCATTCAGGAAAGTAAGAGAACTACCGGTATCAATAAGTGCATTTAATTTTACTCCATTTACTAACACTTTAGTATTCGATTTCTGGAGACAATGAGGTGCTGCTATAGTGGAAGCCAAAAGTAATGTAGAGGCTGCAGCATTTGTGGTTGGGTGTGTGGGTCTTGATCTACACACTCGTTGGTAATGTCCTTTCTTGCCACACTTTCTGCAAATAACTTCCTTGGCTGGATAAAAGTTCCTTGGATGGCATTCGTTTCCACAAAAAAAGCATTTGCTTGGTGCTTTTTAAAATAGCTGAAGTCCGATGGGTTTCTTCTAAATTATCCTCTGTGTGATTGATGGCAGCAACTGGAATTGGAGTGAACATATTTGAATAAGATGCGGAATGTAGCTCAGTTAGTTCCAAGTGATCTAACCTGATCATAGGCTTTTTCTAATGTAATGCTGGCGTTTTTCAAGGGTCTTTCACGTATACACAAACTTTTAATTCCTCGGATAAAAGCGTCCTTTATATACTTATCTTTATTTTGATCGACCGTTAGCGCTTTAAATTCACAATCTTTGCTCATCTGTTTCAATATCTGGAGATATTCGTTGATAGATTCTCCTGTTTGTTGAGCTCTAGATGCCGGGCAATGACTGACGAAAATTTCATTTTGCTTGGCGATATATATCGAATCGAGAAATTCAATTGCGTCAGAGTATTTTTCTGAGTCACTAATATACCGAAAATCATTGGAGGAGACATAATAATACAGTAATTGAAGTTTGTTATCGTCCGTAACATGGTTTACCTGTGCCAGGAAGTTAGCGAATGTACTTTTCCAGTGTTTCCATCTCATTTCAGCTCCCAAATATATAGGATAGGTATCGAACCTTTCAGGTTTTAAAAGTTGCTCCATCTTGCTGAATCAAGTAATATGGCTGTGCAAAAAAATTCTAGTTTATTAAATTGTAATAAAAGACAAACATTCTGAAAACCAAAACTAGACTTTAATGAGCTAGAATGCAACATTAGCAATCGATTGATTTAAATAATACACAGTGATGTCAAAAGTCGTAAAATAAATAAGTGTTGCCATAACAAAGATTATAAAGCAATATATATATATCACTACATTTATATTCTGCTATAATTTATTATTCTATGTAAAAACATGATTGTTATTTTCCTCTAAAGAATAAACTGCTGATATAGTTATTGTTAATGCATTTCATGATTAGGTAAATTTCCTTAGAAAGGAAATTTAAAATGGCATTAATGCACTCATCTTCCAACTGATAACACCAGTTCTTAGTAGCATTGGTTCCTTTATTTCAAAACTTTTATTCTTTGAAGTCGTACTACAATAGATAATTTAAAAATGTTATTAAAATATTTTTGATTTTGATATATATTTAATAATTTCCTACTAAGAAAATAACTTAATAAAAATTATGTTTTTATTTACATTGTGTTTAATATTCTATACTTATAATTGCTGATTTGGGTGAGGGAGGGGTGGCCTTTACTGCCTAAAGTCTGCATTTATATAAATTTTGTATTGACTGGCAACCATCATACTCTATTAAAATTGATATTTTTTTCAGACTAAAATTAAAAAACCCATTCTGTTCTATTTTGGTAGAAAGTCTAATAGTTAGAGTCTATTAAACTGAAATGAAATTGCATTGCATGGAATTGCTCTTTTATCACATAAATTTTTGTCACAGTAGTTTCAAATATTTTATAACTTAAATAAAACTGCTCTTGAATTTTAGTGTTAATTTACCTGGGTATGGAAATCTTTGCTTCCAATTCTATTAAATTAACAGACTTTCTTGTCAATTTAAAATTACTGTTTAAAAATTAGAATGTAGGAATTTTATTAGATTCAATAAATTTTGTAATTGTTAAATTTTTGAGTTATGTTGACATCCCCCCCCCCTTTAAAAATTCAATCACAGCACTTTACACTAAATCTCTAGATTTTTTTTATGAATTATGTAATTATTTTTACATATTTTGTAACTTTTTAGTAAAATGGAATTAAATTTATTACAACAGCCTTAAAAGAAATTAAAATCTAATAATTCGTGTCCTTTTTCTAATATCATTTTTGTGATTTATCAAAGAAGGTATGGATCATAATGTAGAGGCAGAATCATTAAATCAATCAAAATATGTTTAATTGATTACTTGTAATTTGGCTATATAAAAATAAGTTTGTTCATTTGATGATGTTGGAAACTTGAGCCATTAGTCCTTGTCTGTCTGTATAATGATCTATCAGTGTTGTCATTGATTTCAACTGTAGGGATATGTTTTCCTTCAGCTGATAGTAAGGTTTCATAGTCTGTAATTTAGTAATCTTGCATAAAACTTAATGACTTTAATGTGCTATGAGAATCCAATTATTAGAAATAGGATGGCACCATAATACTAGCATAGACAAAATGGAAAATTACTACTTAAATCAAAGTTTTCTTTAGTATTCTTTGACTACTTTAAAATGAAACTTGCATAGCATTATAGCGAGTTTCATTTTAAATTAGTTGCAACATTAGTTTCTGTTTATTTCAAATTTTGTCATTTATTTTGTTTCTGAAAGCCCATTTATTTTAGAAGTCTTCATCATTAATTATATTTTTATAAGTAAATCTCTATTTTTACATGTTACATTCTATATTTGTAATTCTCTTTATTTATAAGTGATTTGTGTTTTATAAGTTAAATTTTGTTGCTTCTAATAGCTCTGTAACTTTTTGTTTAAAGATTTTTCTTATTAATTAAAAAATGGTAAGATAAATAAATTGGTTTATTATTTTAAAATCCTTTCTTCCGAACGAAAAGTTATGAGCTTTGCATAATTTTTTTGTGCAATGATTACTATATTTCTTCATACCACAAACATTTTTTCCCCATAATTAATATTTGCCCATCTTCTATTTCAGACATAGGCAAAATATCAAAAATAGACAAAAATATAAAAAGTATTAGAGTCTGAAAAACATATGAAAGCTTTAGTGTTGCTATTAAACTGCAAGCTATATATTTCCCTACATTTAAAGCTACTCAATTATATGCAGATTTATCAATATGGTATTATTATTATTATTTGCTTCAGAAACAATTTAATATATATATATTTCAATTTAAATGAAATTTAATAAAAACTCAGTCTTTATAATAACTATTGCTCCTATAATTTAACACCATATCAAATAGTGAGGCATAGTGTTACAATATTCATCACTACTTAAAACCTTAAATGTTGGAAGTAAATATTAAATTTTTAAAAATAATTACTGATATGTAGTGGGAGATCACAGTTTTATTTGCTGGACACCACTGCTGAAATTTTTTTTTAAAAAAATGTAACAATTTGCCAACTGAAATTACTGCGCCAGTCCTCAGTTTTATGAGAATCAGTATTTTAATTATTTTAGAATTATTGAATATTTTAAAGTCAACTTATATAATTTAAAGATATGAAAATATGGACATTCAAAGTAAGAAAAAAAAAGAATGAAAAAACGTTTCATGTTTCAAACATTTTTCTCATTAGCACAAAATAGAGTATTATTTTTCTTTGCTGTTATAACCTCAGCTTTACTGAGCATTTTATGAAGAATATAATTATCTTTGTGTGTGAAACTCATTTCTTAGATGTATAATTTATAATTTAAGAATTTTAATCTTTGAATGTTTCATTTCAGATGCAGAGTCATTCGCCTTGTACGAAAGCCCAATCATCTGAAGACACACCAAAAACTAAAATACCTCATAAAAAGAATACAAGGAAATTACGAAAATTACCTTCATTATGGTCTGTGAGTATTCTTCCAGGTAAAGGTCTTAAATTAAAGTTTACATGCCTTCAACCAGAGTCGCTTGTAACGGTTGAATCAGATGAGGAAGGTGCACAACCTGTAAAACACCGAGAATGCAAATAATATTTTAGTACTTTATTGTAAGTATTTATTGCTGTAAAGATCTTGTAAATCTTCATAATTATTTGAACAGTTTAACAAGTAGAATTTAATATTGATGATTGTGTTATTCATTATATAGTTCTTTTCTGATAATAAAGAAAAAGTTTAAAAAGGACATATTTTTAGTGTAGTCAGTGCTCTCTGAACTTTTTACTGGAAGTAAAATGTTAAATATTTTTTATAAATTGCGTGTTTTTCAAGTACTTGTGGATAATACAGATATCATTCTGTGAAGAGTTTTTATTATATACAAAACTGAATGCCAAATCCTTCCTCCCAATAATTTCTGTTTTCAAATAAACAAATAAATTGTGATAAATTTTATGACAGAAGCATTTCGCAAATATTTTTAATTATTTTGAAATATATAAAAAATTTATGTATATTGAATTATATAAAAGCCATAACTTTAAAATTATTTGCATTAAAAAAACTTTTTTCGTCTTTCATTTCTTAAGTCTATGATAAAACAATCCAGAAATTAAAAAGTTAAAAAAAACTTTTCATTATCAGAAAAGTTTACTAGTATTTTATTATCTTTCATTATAACGAAAACATGAATTTGCAAGTTTATGCATAATATATTTGAGCTTAATGAAAATAGTACTTGCATGCTTTATTATTTTACAGTAATTTAATTAATTATCTGTTTATTAATAAAACTGTTAAAACATAATTACATTTATTACATTAAACATATAATTTTGAATATATATCAGTATTTCCTGTTTATTATTTCTTATATACTTCTTTACCATTACTTTTTCACATTGTGAGTGATATAATATATATTTAATTTCTGTACTTATTTTTATTCGATTGTAAATTGTTTGAAACAACCTTGCAATTGATATTTTTTTAAAAAGTTAAATTGATTGCTAATGAAAAATTGCTCTTTATGCGGTTTTCCTTTTTAAAGGCAAGTAAATTATTAAATCTCATTTTTTAAATATATATAAAAGAATGTAAAGAAAAAGCTTATTTGTTTGAACGTATTTTTGATTTGATAAAATACTTCCTGTAAAGCTTCCATGTTACTCTCTCCACCCTCAATGAAAGAGATAAAATCTTTACTTAATGAAAAATATTATTTTATTTAATCCTTAACAATTGATAATTATGAATAAAATCTTTAATTTGACCTTTTGCTAATATTACACTAAAACCCCTAATTCAAGGTATTCTTTTATATCAGTGATTAATTTTTTTATTAAATAGATAAATGAAATACTTTATAGTTATCAATTCTAATTTACTATTCTTATAACCCAGATCTACAAATGTGGTGCATACTGTTTTGCAAAGAACTCTTATTTTTTATCTTCATATAATTTTATATATATATATAAAATTGTCAAAAACTGCATTGTTTGTAACAAAAACTTTAAAATGCATTGTTGATAAATTTATGTTTTCGAGAATTATGTTGGTTGTATTGAAAGCAATATTTTGAAAGAATTAGATATATAAGAAACACTGTTTTGGTATACCAGCTATCAAAAGGTGCCATAAAATCCCACTCAAGAATTGTTACGCACATTATTGAGCATATTAATTCTTGTCCTTCCAATTAGCATCACATTGTCTGAAATTATGTTCAGTAAAATATAAATTTAATTTAAATTTATTTATTTTAATTTTAATGCTCTTTGAAAGTGATGTTAATAATTCATGTTGCATGCCTATTGTGTTCTGTGCTGTGTTTTATTATACATATATTTTATTCTAAAGAATATTAATTTGCAATTTCGAAAGACTTTCATCTTATATGTGCAATGAAATCTTTGTAGACTGGGTTCTAAATATAATAGAAAGATATATTTAATTTTTAAATTATTTTTCTTTAGTTATACTTCTGTATAAATTTATAATTTATGTAAATTTTTATACTTTTTTCACTCCTCATTTTACTAAAATATTAAATTAAAAGTGTAACAATACTTTTCTTATAGTTTATACGCACATGAAGATTAAAAAGAGCTTATACTGCATTTTTTAAATATTTATCCCATAGTTTTTCAGTTGCTTAAAAGGAACTCACAGTGTTTTTACTCTCATTAGTTGAAATATTAAAAGGAATTTTATTTTATTACAACTCAGTTTATCTACTGCTTAGCGCAATGATATTCATTAGTTCTACATTGTCAGGATATAATTTTAATTAATTTCTAGTCAAAACTGTTTCTGTAGTATATATTCAACTGAATTTATTTTGTTGTGTATGATAAATGGATTAAAGGAAAAGATTATTAAGAGCAATCATTTATATTTAAAAATTATTTTTAGAATTTTGGTATTATGAAGATTTCTTTGTACCATAATATTATTACATTTTACTAATAATATGTGATATTTTTCTATTTCTCTGATAGCAGTTATAAATATTGGTAAAAAAATATCTGCTTTCTATTGGTACCTTACTCAACAAAATGTGGACAGGGGCAACAAATACTAGAGGCACCATAAATTTGTGCAAATTTCAGAAATAAAATAATATGCAAAAAAATTTGGTTTGCTGGAATATTTTCTGAGAACCTTTGGATTTATTTTTTTCCTTTGTTGAAAATGCCCTTTGGATGATGCTTACATCAAGATAAGATGGGTTTAGGCAAATCAGGGGGGAGGGACAATTACTTAACTCAGGGCATTTTAAGTTCAAGTAAAAGTTGTACAGCATAACCACTAGTACAAGGGACATGTAACCACGTTTGTGACAGTTGATTGTAGAATGTCAGTGTCAATGCTATTAATAACCATTGGATGTTACCTTTCAGTTTCATCAAAGTGTGCTGGAGTATAATGTTTGGCAACTGGGAGATCTAGTTAATCTTGCATCTTAAATTTATCATTCGGTAATTGTGTGTGTTGGAGAACCGTTGGTAAATCAAGCAATGTGAGACCATGCCTCATCTTGTATGAAGGTGATGGCAGATGACCTGCGGCTTTGCAGCAGGCAAGCACAACAGCATTTCGCAAAAGTATAAGATATTGTTGTGCAATGATGGAACAGGTTTTCCATTTGAATACATTACAATGTTCTTTAGAAAAGAAAGGGTTCAGAATGAAGGCTGTGGTGAAAGTTACATGCATAGAATGTAATGGTTTGGTCATGCACTCATAAAAGTTTGATGCCTATTTTACATATTGATATCACCATACAACGAAAAGTAGGCTTCATCTGCTCATATGGTGTTAAGTAACTATTATGGATCATGCTCCATCTGTGTAAGTTTCCATTTTGTCTTTCATTGAAATCTGCTAATGATGGAAGTGTTGTAATTGATGGAAATGTCTATATCTTGTGTGCATGTAGTTTCAAAATTTCTTGCAAAATTCATCGAATCAATATTTCTGGAATTCTATTACTCTGTTAGCTTCATGTGCACTACTATTCCTCATGGATACTTTGGCTATCAAATCTCTCATGACACTTTGTACAACAGGAATGTAGTTCACACTGATGTATAGTTAACCACTTTGTTGACAATCTTCTAAACTTCCTGTTTCCTTGAAATAGCATTCTAATTCTATGCACTATACTTTAGTTGTGAATTCACCTTTCTTATAGAAAAATTTAACCCCTAATGATCAATTGGGTAATTACAGCATGCTGTTGCAATCGAATCACAAATTCATTTCCAGCCTTGTATATTATAGCTATCCTGATTTGCATTAAATGTGTCAGTTTGATGTGTGAGGGCCATCTATTGGTCATTTTTTGAATCATTTAATTATAAAAAAATCAAAGATTTTTTGAACATATTTCCGTAAACTACAATTTTTTCAAACATTAACTTCTTTTGAAGTTTTCACAAACTTATGGTTTTCCAGTATATAAACATTAAGTTATAATTATATACTTGGTAGAGTAAAGCTGTTATATATTGGACATTATGGTAACTCCAGCAGATGAAATAGTGATATATTTTATTTATATTTTAGCTGCCATCAGAAAATGGAAAAGTTAAAGGTTTTTTAATTTGTTAAAATCTTTTGATCATAAACATTTATATTTACTCCCCCCCCCCTTTTTTTTGAAGCTGCCATTTTGAATGGACAGTTAATTTGCAAATATTTAATGAACAGACTTTTATATTGCTTTTTATTTAATTAGATCCTAGTTAGAAAAATTAACCATCAGAAAATTGCTATATATATTCTGTTTATATATAATTATGTCTGATATATAATTCTTCATTTAAAACCAGTAATTGTTATTTTAATGCATTCTCTCATTTGCCAAGAATATTCTGCAAAAGTTGTATATGTTCCTGTAACTGAAGAAACAGATTTATAAATAATATAATGCAATTTTTCTATTCGAAATTTTTATTTCTGATTATATTTGTATAATCTGTGAAATTTTAATGGTAGTGATCTATAGTGTTTATTTGCTCACAATTGCAAAAGCACATTGTTTTATAAATTTCTTTAATTATCAATAAATAGTACATTGAAATTGATTGTACTTTGAGTGCAATAGTGAAGCATTTGTAATGATATGTATTTCAGATTTATGTTTTACCTGCTCAGTATTTTCCATTTTTGGAATCTTCTTGTTCTTTCAAGTATTTTACTTTATTTTCTTTTGTTTTATAATTTTTTAAATTTTTTGTGTGATAATTTTATAAAATTCCATTTTTTTAAAAAAATTTATTTATGTTTGCACCTGTTCAAAATAGCACATCTTCATTTGCATGGATCTTATAAATTATATTGCTTAGAAATTTATAAAAGAATGGCATTTTCAAAATTTGACTGTAGTGTAATTAAACTGTAACTGTCTTCCTTATAATGTATTCGCATGAATTGCATTCTTTTATACATGCACTTGGTTTGCAAGTATGGTAAATTAGCAATATTTGTTAACTGAATAAATAATAAGATTTTGTCCCGTTCCATTTTAATGAATTGCTCAACATATTTAAATAGATATTTATAGATTCAATTGAATGTCATTCTTAATCTAGAATTACAAGATGTGCCTTTGCAATAAGCCTTGGCTAAAAATTATTAATCCGACAGTACTTAGGTGACAATCTTGCTGTAATATTGCTCAGTAATGTATCATAAATGCCTTTGGTGCTCTAAGATTGGTACATTTTTGTTTCAGTTTTTCAGATACTTGACTGTTTGTATAAATGAATTTACCTGTATTTATAATTGTATCAAAGTTGTATCTAACATTATTCTTCCAAATATTTCTTTCTTTAGTTATGTATCATGTTTTGGACAATCAAATGATGTTTTGTTTTATTTTGTAAGGTGCTAGATCTTAAGCTCATAAACTATATTTTGCCTAAAATGTTTATCCAAACATCTAATAGTATAATTTTGCTGTATTATCATAAATGTGATGCTCAAAAATTAGCACAAGAATAAAATCCATAAAATATTAGGAATCAGCAATGAGTGTTATTTCCTGATTTGAATGATTAATATGAAAAATTAGAAACATGTTATTTGTGTTTTCAATTCGTGTTTTTTTTTTTTTTTTTTTTTTTAAACAGCTAGCGACAAATAATGAAATTACCTGGTGCTAATTTTGGAATTGATACATTGTATTTTCTATTCCAATGAATTACAATGTATATTCTTTATTTTATTTATTTATTTTTCTATTAGTGTACTGTTTTTACTAAATGATACACAAATGTTTTACTATTTTCCTTTTGTACTTTTGCCAGTTCATAATTTTATTATTAATTAAGTTGCTTATTAGTTCATTATTTAATCACCCAAACTCATTTGTATGTTAGTAGAGGGGCAGTTAATAATAATGAGGCCATTCCTAAAAGCTATTGTTTTTGAAAGCTCATGCTTCTTCCCCCAGCCTTCTTTTCCTCTCTCTTTTGAGATGGATAAATTTTTTTTCATTGCCATTGGTAATCCTTATTTATTTTTAGCTTTAGATTTATACAAATATAAATCTTTACATTTTTTTTTTTTTTTTTGTGACTAATAAGATTACATACATTTTTAGTTGCTGTTTTTATTTATTTATATGTGTTACAGAGTATTGTCAAAAGTTTTGAATCGGAATTTTCGGGTAATTAAGTAATTTCAGATTTATCTCATCCTTAGAAATAAACATTTTTGATATTGTATATTTGATAAGTTAAATCCATTTTGTTATTTCATAGCTGAAATTACATTTAGCATTTAATAAAAAAAATTCTGTTAATTGGATGTACAATTTTTATTTAGCATAATTTGAAAAATTCAGAAAAATAATGATTGTCATATTTATTATCTTAATTTCCTTGGGGATATTTTTTTCAGAAACTCCCTGATTATACAGTTGAAATTGAAATCTAGTAAATCTAGGCAATAATCAATACGAATCATCTTAATAAAATGGCATTTAAAAGTCCTTTGGTTATTGGGAAGGGAGCCTCAATGATAGATTCTATGTGAATTGAAATAAATTGTTTACAAAACTTATTAATATCTATGATTAATTTATGAAACACTCTGAATTAAATCCATTTCTTTAAAGTACTTGATTACTTGTTATGAAAAATGGAGGGTTTGCAGTAATAACCACAAGAGAAATTATAGAATCACTACAAATGACACTCGAGGAGTATTCATCAACAGATGATTGTGTTAACAATTTTCTAGAAATAAAAAATAACTCTGTTTGAAATTTTGTGGTACAAACAAATGATCAGTAAGAAGTACACTAAAGCAATCATGCCACCCTCTTTACTAATAATCTTAACCCAACATCACCATTTATTTTGTTTATTTGCAAAATTTCTTTAATAGTAATAAATTTTATTAGGATTAGATCCAAATACATTTAGGTTTTTTTTTTTTTTTTTTTTGCTGATAGATTATATATAAAAATAGGCAGTATATTTTTGAATGAGTTATTCCATTTCACAAAATAATTGTCTTCAATTTTTCTTAAAAAATCAGCTTGCCCATTAGAATGAAAATGCCTTCTCTACAGTCTGTTTACATGTAGATTGTAAAACATTCCTGCAAAGTTTAATGCCACTTATTCAATAATTTCTTTTATAGTTTGTTTTCCTTAGTATTGATATTTATGTCTTAATTTTTTCATGCAGCTAAAAAAAAATACTTTTATTCTTTTGTTCTAAATTTGGCACAGCATAATCAGATCATGCTGCTAAGCAGTAAATCAATCAATTACACAATAAATATATATATATATATGACATATTCTTCATTATCTTATTTTAGTTAAATAGCATTATAAGATTTTCATAATAAGTGTTTTTAAATGTTCAGATTACAATATTGCTTCCTTTCCCCTTAAATTTGGTTTTATGAACCATTTGATTGTCCAGAAATTAAATGAAGTGTTTCCCAGTTCAGAATTTTCTATATAACATTAATCATTTAAAGTATCTAGATATGTGTCGGTGTTGTAGACTGCAATAATTAAAAAGTTTTTGCATTGTTTATAATAAATGAATTATATAACCCATTTCTATTTTGTAAATGATGAATACTGCCATTTTGCGATGTCTATTTATTAAAATGTTAAGTTATATGTAAATAAATGTGAGATTGTGTAATTATAGTTATTTTATATGCAAAAAAAGGCTTTTTAACTTTAAGGTGGTTAAGGTATATACAGTATTTTTGCGATATTTGTTGTGATGTTTTTCATTTTCCTCCCTTTTGTACTATATTCATATAGAATCATAATTCATGATATATTCATTTTTATCATTTCTTTTATTTTCATCTTTAAAAAGCAAATCAGACAAAAAAAATTTAATCATAATATTTGTTGTATTATATGTAAGCTTGTGTAATTTATTGAATTGCATGTATATTCTGTAAAAATTATGTATGTGGTCCATTGAAAGCCATACAATGTGTATAAAAATAAATCATTAAAAAAATTTAGTATCTTGTTTCTATTCCCCCTCCCCCTCCCAAGTATAGAATAATTTAAAAAGACATTAGTATGAAATTTTAATATGTTTTAAAAACACCTACATGATCTTTACTCTGCCATGCAAACATTGTTATAATGTAGTACATTAAATATTTAGAAATAAAATTATGATAACAAGCATGCTTGATTGGTGTCTCGTGAAAGCAAACTCCAACTATTTCTTATAAGAAAATAACGAACAGTTAAAATTAGAAAAATTAGGTAAATACATTAACCCAATATGCAGGAATAAATTTTACGGTGAAGTGTAGCATGGTGCGCCCCCGAATTTTTCTTCAATACGGCAACCCAACGGAACTTTCTTCCAGCAACCCTAATTCTGTTTTGTTTACTACTTTTTACAATAGTTGAGTTATTCATGAACTACAACTGTTTTATGATAAATTTAATATTTAAAATACTGATTTCAGATTATTTAAATTTTATATTATAATTGAAAGTTTTTATTTACAATTAATAAGAAATTTAATTCAGTTCTTGTATGCAAATACGAATAGGAATTAATTGTTTTCAATTGTTAGTATGCACTTTGAAAAATCGTCTAAAATCGTAATTTACGAAATCGTCCGCGTTCTCACATTAAAAGATAGCTGCAATGGAATTCTTCGAAGTTCTTGTAATTCTTTTGCTGCTATAACGTTCGTTCTATTAATAATTTGACATGTAAGCAATTGTACAAGAATGGATGTCGGGTAAATCTGCATCATGGATGAAGGGTGAGTGGAATATATATATATTTTAAGAGTTGATGAGATTAGGAAAGGATATTTGTAAGTACTGTTCCTGTTATCCCACACAGTCCTTATGTTAGCGAAGCTGCCAAATTCCCGTTCCCGTCGGTAGCGAAGCCCTAGGATGTTTTTTTAAGTTAAAAAAGTCTGCCCAGTGCCTTCTTCAGAGGCCGACAGGCATCGTGTGCTCTAAAATGTTCTCGGTACCCTACAGACCGGCGCAGCTGGTTTGAAAAACTTCTACTAAATTAAGATAAAAAGCGATAGTGATCTCAAAGGTTAAAAAAATTTAAATAAAAAATCTAAGTAACAGATTAAATAAATCTCAAATTAAAATCAAAATTCTAATACTTATCAGTTAAGATCATGATTTTAATGCATAAAGTGGTAACCATAATTGATTCATAAAGTTTTTGTTTATTTTGTCCGCCATCTTTATTGGCAACTTGGCATCCTTGGCGCTGCAAGGGGCACACTATTCTACACTTTTATTAATTTTATACTATTTTAAATACTTTTTTAGCAATTCTTATATTTAATGAACACATATTTGCCACAAAGCATGTAATAAATTATCTTCCTAATAGCTTATTTTTTTCTGATCTGACCATGACAGTTTCCAAAAATAAATTATTTTTACTTATTTATCTGTAAAAATATTTAGCATATGACTTACAAATCCTACCTCTTTAGCACTTACAAATCTTATTTATATACTCAGATCTGTTCTGGTAATGATTTTGAAATCTTAAATATGAATGCAACATGAATAAGATAGTTTGTTTCAGAGAAAGGGCAGAAAATCTTCTAGGATAAATAAAATTTGCTATTATATACGATCAGATCAAATGAAAATGGGACAACGATGTATTTTTAAGCGAGTGCGGGGTAAACAGTAGAAGGTAACTCGTGTTGTAGAATCGGCTTACCTTAAGTAATCGCACTGATTCATATGGTATGTATGCACTGGTGATCGGTCACAGTTACGCCAGGATAGCAATCGATAATTTCATTCGCTTTTTCTTTATGTTAAAGACTAAAGAACAGCGTGGTGTTATTCGTTTTTAAATTGCACAATGCTTGGTATTTGAGATGTACATATGACAGTATATGGATGACAGTCGAGGCCATTGATGCGTGGCATAAGCGTATCAGGAAGGGACGGGAATCTTTGGATGATTCTCACCCTGATAGAAATAACTTCGAAGCTTTCATAAATTAAGATTATCCACGCATACAGAGGCAACGTCAAGAAGCTTGGAGTGGGTGTGAGTTTCTTTTCTGATCGTGATATCATTACAAATAAATTGCACAGAAAGGGCCACACTATCCTGCAGAGACAGTCAATGGTGGCTTCTCGTAATTGTCCATGCAGCATCTTCAATATCGCCCTGAGAATAATAACGTGGACATATTTGTGACAAGGCATGGATCTTGATGCTATCCCTACATACCAAAAAGGGAATGACGAAGCTTCGAAACAACTTAGCTACCCAACACACGAAAATTTCAAAAAATTTTCAGAGTAGAGGCAAAATTGCAAACATGTTTTTACTTTATCGTTTATAATTGTATAGAAAAAATATTGTAATCATTAAAAAAATTCGAACTCGAGAATCTCCATGTTTCACTTTCTTGAGTTTGAAAAACCTTTTTTTTTTTTTAGTATTTTGTCTATTTGTGAACATAACTCAAAAACGCTTTGATCTATACGAGGGAAATTTGGTATATGAACTTAAAACAAAATTTATAGATGTCTATCAAAATTTTGAACAAAATCTATTCATTCAGAAGCAATATTTCAAATGCAAGTTAAGATATCATTGAAGCTTAGTGTTTTGAGAATTGCAGAAAACAAACTTATTTCTCTTTCTCTTATAGCTTATTGGAAAGTAAAACAGAATCAGACATTTCAATCGAGCCACTCTCCTTTTCCTTTAAAATCTTGAATTTAAATATTATGGGATATGGAGCGACAAAGGCTATAATCCCCTTCTTTTCCTTTATTTTTAGAATCTAATTTTATACACGTTGCCATTTTCAAATAGTGAAAGTACTACAATAAGCGACAAAATAAAATTTCAGGCTTGCTTTTGTCAGTTAAGTCTTTATTTAACAATCCTCCCACTTTTTCATTAATGACACATAAATTAATCAGAACATTAAGGAAATAATTAAAGCTATTAAAATTAAATGCTTAAAAATTCAATTCTTAGTATTTAAAGTTACTTGAAATGCAAGAAATAAATCTGAATGGGAGTTTAACTTGTCTTTCAGATCTAGTCGCGATAGTTTTAAATCTCTGGGACAACTCTGAAACAGAATTGTTCATCGGTGATTCGGAAACTATATTTTCCTTTTCAAGCGTTTCAGCTTCATTTTTCTCATTTGACTCCATAGATGAAGGTATTTCGAGGTGGGATATTTTCTTTATTGGTCGAACTAATTCACCAGAAGTGGTTTTAACACGAATGTTGCCGTCTTTTCCTGGATATATCTCAGTCACTTTGGCTAAAGGCCATAGCATTTTGCGTTTGTTGTCGCACTTGACGAGAACTATACCCCTACTTTAATCTGTCTGGAAATTAAGAATGTTGATGGTCGTTGAACCAATAAGCTGAGATATTCCAATCTAAATTTTTTTCTCAAAAGTTCCCGCACACTTTGAAGATATCTAAGCCACTTGTTGAAATTAACTTGATCTAGATGATCCAAGTCAGGTACACCAAGCTCTGGAATTTCACCTAAAAACAAGAATAGTGTCAAAGGAATGAGGCCGCCAGAATCCTCATATGTAACTGGTCATATATGTAATGTCACATATGTAAATGGTCTTGAATTCGCAGTTGATTTGCTGGCGCACAATACACTCATTAACTTCGTAATTTAAAGATGCCCTGCCCAAGATGCTACGTTAAATTTTTCAGAATTCACTGCTAATATATTAAAAAAAATTTTTTTTTTTCATTTTTTATTAAGGCAACAGATTTCTTATCAGTATTGATATTAATTCTGAATCATTTGTTGAATTATAGTTCTACACTATGAATACCATGGAATTACACGAAGAGCGATTTTATACTGGAAAGGATGAGTACCTTTCTTTAATTTTCACAAGATGGCAGAAATTTCATATCGCTACTATGCTTACTGCTTTTTTTTCAGCATTTTCTGCCAGTTTTTCTTACATAGCTTTCGATTCAAAATTTTCGCCCTATTGTCCATTATTTGCCATCGTACGAGTTGCTAGATATGAAATAAATACACAGAATTTAAGCTATATACTTCTCAAGAAAAAGAATAATGAACCTGGAACTGAGTGGAATGATCCAACTTTGTGTAATTTCGTTCTATACACGCCAATCATTGGCATTTTGGCAACTGTCAGCGGATTATTACTCTTCTGTACTCAAGCTGGTCAATCGAATATAAGAGGAGGATTCAGGTAAGTTTTACGAAAAAATAATTCTCGCTTGAATTCTATTTTAATATTTCGCATAAGTGTCTTGTGGCAAAACTTAAAATTTATGTACGGCTGTTTCTTGCCAAACGTATGCCAACACAAGCCGATCCACGCCAAATCATGCCAACCATTTTAAAATTATCCAAAAGCCTGCCATCTTGGATGACTATCAGTAATGGTAACTGATGACATTTATGGTAACAATAAAAAATTATCACGATTATATTTAATGAGAAATTTCAACAAATAATTCACCTTTGGCGACTGTAGAGTAAATGTTAGCCAATATAGCAAATTCAAATATTCAAGCTGAGAAATTTTGTTAGAAATCCTTTGTCAAATGTTTTTTGTTGCTAAGTAGTATATTTATTGCACAAATTTTAACAGACCATTTAAAAATATCACTGAAAATTAAAAATTTTATTGTTAATTAAAAATTAAAGCATATATGTAATTTTTTAACTGAAGATTATTTCGTGTAAAAATAACATTTTATGACAAGTTTTTATAATAAATTTCTTTTACATTCGTTGATAAGAGATTTTTAAATTCAATAAAAATTGTCTGCCATCAAGCTTTTTAGGTTTTTTTTCCCTCATAATTTTTAGTATAAAAAAATCTTCGCTTGAATTGAGTTCTTCGATTTTTTTTTTTTTTTTTTTTTTTGCTTTTTGCCTAATTTTACAACTTTTTTGATATTTAGGTATATATCACTGATTGCCAAAAAATGCACTGGCCAAACTCACCTAGGCGGAAGAGAAAATAGTAACACGTGGGTTTTATTAGAAATTAACTTAACCGAGAGATTTCACTACCATCTTGGCGATATATCTAGACTGCACGGCGATTGAATCTTAGAGGTCCATCCTTATGATCAGAAAATAATAATTTGGGTCGATCTTATTTTAGCCCACCTTTGGCGAATAATAAGAATTTTTTGGCGAAAGGTAAGAATTCTTTTTTCTTAACCTTTTAATTCAAATACTTTCAATTTGGCGAGATTTTGAAAAAGTCACTAGAGGTGGGCTAAAATAGGATTTTACCAATAATTTTAAAGAAATGTATAGTGCCAGATAGAATGGAACATATCGAAATTCTAATTGTTGGTGTTATTTTAGTTATTTTCGCACCTGTTATCAATGTCTTTAATTAAAGTTTGTTGCTGTCAGCTAAAAAATAAAATATTTTTTAGTCTAAAAAGTTATGTCTTCAGATCGGTTTCAAATGCTTCTAGTATCGTGAATTATATTGGAATTCACTTTAGTTGACACTTTCATAAAAATTGAAATGAAAGTTGAGTAAAATTTAAAATTAGAGTTCGATTTCTTGCCACACTCAACAAAATCGTGCCAGTCTTCCAAAAACACATCACAAATCCGCAGTTTGACTGACTTTAAGAAATAGTGAAAAAAAATTTTAGGATCACAAAAAAAAAAAAAAAAAAAAAAAAAGTCAAAATTACATGTGAAAATTCGTCCCCCAAATCTTTAGCTTTTTCGAATTGATATTATTCTTAATACAAGCTTGAACGATGATATAACAAATATACATCAAACACTGCATAATAAAACCTCAAATAAGAATTAATATTTTTAATGTTTAAATTCGAAAACAAGATACGATTTCTCGCCAAGCAAGACAAAATTCGGCCAGCTATCCAAAAACTAGCAAAAAGTTCGCAATATTGAATAGTCATTTTTTATGGTCATGATTTTTTTTCTACGACAATGAATTAGTTTTAAGATAACAATAAGAATTATTAGAACTTTCCCCCTAATTAAAAACAATTCAGCGTTGACTTTTGGACCTTACTTTTTTGCCGAACATTTCTTTTTTATGATTCATGCAATTTATCATATCCCTTCAAGAAATAAAGATAATTTAAATTTTATAATAAATGAGATTTTGCTTTTTAACTTTTATCAGTTTGCTCTTATAAGTTTAAAATCAAGTATTTATAATGCATTTTCAATTCATAGATTTTTTTTATTCACGCTGAAAGAGCTGTACAGTAAAAGCTCTTTATTCGTGGGGTATATGTTCCATAAATATGCCGCGAATACAGAAACCGTGAATACGGAATGGTAATTTATATAGGATTATAGGGGATGCGTTCCTAGGTGACAAAATAAAAAACAAATATATAAAAAAATCAATTTAATTGAAGTTTTTGAACATTTTGATTAATTTTCTTAAGGCTTAGGCAATGGTTTGAAGAATTTTGTAATTTGCTCTTGCTTGGCAGTTTTTAAAAGCTCCTTCAATTCAGACTGATACGCAGCTGTCGCATTAGCAGTTTGCCTCTTAAAAATAAGACTTCGTTCCATAGACATTCTTAAAGAAATCGAAAAGCTCATTTGCCATTCTTAAATCTTCACTAAGATTTTTCAAATTAAATGTCACTTTTCCAGTGCTTGTTGAAGCCTCTTCTTCAAATGGCTGTGAATTTAATATTTCCTTCAAGGCGGTTTCAGTCAGATCTTCATCTAGCGATTCAAGCAATTCCTGAATGTCACTTGATTCTATCTGTTCGAACCCATCTCGTCCTATTCCATTCGCGATTTCAGCTATGTTTGCATTTAACAACATACTTTAGACAAAGTTGTAATCAGTTCTATTTTACTTTTATCATTGATCCATTTGACGGCATTTATATAGGATATTGGGTTGGATACCTATTGGAAACTTTTTATTATTGTGTATGTACTTATTAGATCTACGAATAAAAAAATTTTTTAGCCTCGAATATAGGAATTGGGTCGCATTTTATACGAAGTGCAAACGCATGCCTTTTGTACAGTTGCTATTAAGAACTACATGATGTTACGGATGCTCACCGCCGAGTTTGTTTCAGTAGTGGGTTTATGGTATGAGAACACAATCAATAGACTTCAATAGAAAATAACGACAAGGTTTATTTAACACAAAGACAGGATATCTTAAAGATGACAAATATTTAAAGTCGGGACGAACATATAGCAGCAAACACCAAACTACAGGGGATCCTCGGAGCTTCGCTCTACGGTCTCTCCAGACGGCTGAAACTTCTCACTGTCCCTCGCTTTAGCCGTATCACTACCACAAGACTGGCTAAACAGGACTGGATGCTGCTTCCACAATAGACAATAAGACACACGGCTCAGTTCAGCACTAGCTTGATCCGCCTTTGTTTTGCTATCCTCTCAGAGACTCGTTACTTGTCAGCGACTTCGACTACAATTCACCACGACTATATTCACGACTATACACCGTAGCTTGATAGTTCCGGCCTTTTATAGTTCTCGGTGGAGGGGCTAGAAGCTTCTAGACCAATCAGACGAATCTTTGCTCTTGATGATGAATGAATGGAATGAATCAATAAAATTCTTGAAATTTCCAGCATTATCCATTTTATTGCCAAAGTCTCCAAATCTGTCATCAAGTTGCCAAGTGGTTGCCAGGTTTGTAGCCAAGCTCTGGGATCACTGGCTTGGCATCCGGCAGATCCAATACAGATGATTGACTGTAAAAGGGTTTGTTTTATGATGACACTATTCGGGCTGAGAAGCAAAATTATAGGTTTGTAGAAATACATACCTCGCTTATAGCTACTAAGTTGCAAGTAAGAATTTTTTTTACTTCATACGAAGTGTGAATACAGTTATCGGATAAAATTAAAAAACTAATTGTGTATAGTACTTTGAACAATTTTTAAATGCATTTTGTTTTCTATATAAGGAAACATTATTGTTATTATTTCAAATATTAACAAAATTCCTTCACAGAAAGATTGGTTATCCGGTTGTCCGAATATAAGTTAACAAGATAATCATAAAACAAAGACAGATCAATAAAAAATTTATAAAAATTTAACATCTAAAATTTAGATACCTTTCACATTTGGAACCAAATTTGTCAGAAGGTTTGACAGTCGGTCTATACTTTCATTAGTATGTAAACACAATAATTCAAAAGCGCAATGACTTGGTATATAAAATTTGGTATGTAATTCCGAGATTATAATTGTAGTTCCTTGCCAAGTTTGGTTTCAGTCATTAAAAAATAAAACAAAAATTCGATTTCTGGGTACCTATTATTACACTGCTTACCAAAAGTCATTATTTCATCAAAATTATTTATGTGATTATACATTATTTCCACTGTTAAAAGTAAAAAGAAAAAAGAAACTTGTTTAATATTTGGTTTGTTACATAAGGATTAAAAAAAAGAAGTTAAAGCAATGCAAAAATTGGATGATAAATGAACTGGGCAGTTGATATCATAGAAATGGTTTGTATTTAAGAAACTTACATATGCCTTGAACTGAATATATATATAAAAGAAACAAAACTTTGTCATTTGATGCTTAAAAACTGAAGGGTTTGCGACGAAAAGGATGTAGCTCTAATTAGGGGAATTTCGATTTGCATGTATTATCATGTTGTAAATTATATTATCAACTTAAAATGAAATTTATCTTATGCTATTCTTTGGATTGAAAGTTGAACATGATGAAATTCAAATACATGAACAAAAATGATTTTTGAAATATAATAAAGTTTCAATCTTGATGTGTTTGTCTTTGCAAACTTTTAAGTACCTTTTTACTAAGCATTGATAATGTGGTGGGGGGGGGGTTAACGCCTGCAATAACCACAATTACTGAATTGTAGATATTTAATTGATTATAATATTTTACAGATTTGGAATTAGGATATGAAATAAAAATAAATTATAAAGTTTAGAAAACATAATTCGTCATTGTCATTAAATTACAGCTCGTCATATTCATTGAAGTTCTTTCTAAGAGCCATCATCTATTCGTCACTCATTGTCTTGTCGAGTCTGGCACTAACTTACTAACATGGGTCATCAGTGAAATTTTCGAACAGGAACAGTTCTCCAATCAGAACATAAATCTGGTACTACAGCAATGAACGCAAAAAAATTTATCATACATTTTTGTGTTTAATTGCAGTAAAAAATTCTATTGAATGTTATGAAGAAAGAAATGAACGGGCCAAAAATTTATTTAAGGCATTAGGCTCTTGCAAGGCATTAATTTTTCGCTTTTAGGGTTATTTGAAATTGATAAAGAAGGCTGTCAACTTATCCAAAAAAAAAGTTACACCTTGGCGCATAATCCCAATTCTTCTTACCGGCCAATAAAAAGTACAGCATCGTAAGAAATATTCACCCTAAAAAAGAAATGATAAGGAACGAAAAATAGTTAGGGGAGGCGTCAATATATATATATATATACATGAAGAATTAAATGCGATGTCATGGAGATGTGTTCAGTTGCTCTTTTCCACCTACGCGTAGCACCTTAAGCATTTGCCAATGAATTCTTTAACACAAGAATTCCAGTTTCGGCCCTTTGAAGAGGATCATGTCTCAACGGTTTCCGATCCAAACCCTTCTCGGCCGACGTACTCCTTGGTGTCGTGAACTCTCTCTGCCCTCTCTCCTCTGACTGCTGAGTAACACCGGGAGAAGTGCTCAGCGCCCTCTCGTGGATTAATTTACCACACACACACACACACACACACACACACACACATATATATATATATATAATCCTTTGAAGTTCAAAGGATTTTAAGATGAGGGAAGAGGGAAACCATCGCTTTTTAAGTATCGGACAAATTTTGGAAAAATTTGAAACTTAAATAAAATTTAGAAAAATCTTCCAAATGAGTAATTGCTCACAACCATGCCAAATTTAGTAGCTTTATCCCCTATTTTGTAAAATATTTTCGTAAGAATTCAATTGTGTCTAACTTTGTCAAAAAAATCTGCATTATGCAATTTGCAGATAATGTTCTGTTAAAACATTGTGGTGATAAATAACTTCACAGTTTGATCTTTGGCAGTGAAACAAGTACAACCTTTTTTTAATTCATAGTAACATAGTGCATGTGCTTTACATCAACTGTTTGTCTTAGCTTTTGATTTTTTACCATTTTATTTTTTTATGTTAAAAGTATATATAGAGAGACTATTGCAATCGTCAAAATAAGTGATCCAGAGGTTTTTAAAAATATCAATTCGTGAAACTTGAATTTTTAAAACAAAACTAGTGAAATTATGTCTGCCAGTCTACCGCTATGGGTGTATGCAAACACCATAATCAAAAATGCTTTGAACTGGTCAGGTAAAATAGACATTAATTTTTTTAATATATAATAAATATTAAACGAAATCGATTCAGAGAAAATCACGTGTGTGGCTGTCCGAGTATAGCTGAAAATGGTAATTACAAAACGTATAGAACTAGATAAAATAAAATTTGATAGTAAAGGTTTCAAATTTAATTATAGATATCAGAAAATGAGCCACATTTGAGATAGAATTCACTGTCTAAATGTACTTTCATGCACTTATTAATTCAATTACTTAAAAGTGCCTTACTATAAATAAACGAAATTTAGTATGTGACTTTGTAACTTCAGTTGTAATTCTACATAACAATTTGGTTTCAAGCGGGCAGGATAAAGACATCTATAATACAAATTCGAATTTCGACTACTGGTGTATTAACCTCATGCTATGGATTAATTGTCAAAAAAAAAATCGCCAAAGATTACACAATAGATCAGTAAAGGTATTAGATTCTCAGCAAAGATTTATATTTCGTAATTTTTGTTTGCCAATGTCCTCCAAGAAATTTGTGGCCTTATCTCAAATTTCTATCAAATTATGAACGAAATTCATTCAGAAAACATTTATAGACTGCTTCTTGGAATACAGTGAATATTTTAATTACAAAGTGCGAATAGATAGAGAGACAAATTTTAGTTGACAATTTTAGTATCGTAAATATAAATCGATATCAATTTTGAATAAATTTTTTTCCTGTTGTTGACCGTTTGTTGGCTTGTGTATTCGTATTCTGTAAAACAATAGCTCAAAAACGCAGAGATTTAGATAAATGTTATTTAGTATGCAACCTTTTTATCAATTGTTGTTTTGTGATAAATTTTGTTTTCATTTTATTGATAAAATGAGTCCGAAATGCTCCATTTTCGGTTTCTCCAGTATGAAGGGGCCGCGGTGGCCCAGTGGTAAAGTCTCGGCTTCGGAACCGGAGGGTTTCAGGTTCGAGACTCGATTCCACCGAAGAACCGTCGTGTGAGGGGGTCTGTTGCACGTTAAATCTGTCAGGCCAAATGTCCTCCCGTTGGTGTGGCGTGGTGTGGAGAGGGGGGTGCCAGTTCAGGTGTCGTCCTCGTCATTTGACCGTGGTTCAAAATTACGAGGTCCGTCCCAAAATAGCCCTCGTGTTGCTTTAAAAACGGGACGTTAATATAACTAAACTAAAACTAAACCAGTATGAAGCACAAAATTCTCTTGCATGTTTTTAGTTTAGTTATATTAACAAATCTATTTATCCCGTTTACTAATTATCCCGCTTTAAAGCAACACTAGATCTATTTTGGGATGGACCTCGTGCCTTTGAACTATGGTCGGATGACACCTGAGTTGACAAATAAATTTCAGCTCTCCTTGCGTTCAAGGTTTTGTTTAAATCCTCGACTGGTGTTCATGTTATTGAAATCCACGACTTTTTAAATGATTTTAGGACAGAGACAGTTTGTGGGAGACCACTTTTGTTAGTATGTAGCTTGCATTTTTACTTTTTTTTTGTCAATAATTCCCTAAGAAAGTGATATTTCTTTTGTGTCAGGGTCTATACTAATATTATGAATGTGAAAGTTTGGATGGATGGATGAGTGTTTGTTCGTCAGTCACGCCAGAACAGCTGAACGGAATTGGATGAAATGTACCACATAGATTATAGTCTGGAATAGAACATAGGCTGCTATTTATTCCAGTTAATTGAGTGTTTAATTTTTTATTAATAAAGAACTAAATTTGGCACCAAAAAGCTGAGTCCAAATCTCGCCAAAGATGAGCAAGGCTCCAGTTTTTTTTTTCCAACAGTAATGAGGTTAGGCTTAGTAGGATTTCGACAGATTATTTCAAGCGATTCTGTTTACTTTCTTAGAGTTTGATGTATTTAAAATCAAATGTTGTCAATTAATCGATGATTCGTATTCTTTCTGAAGTACTTCTAAATTAAAAGAAAACAGAATAAAGGAAATAAAAAAAATTCTAATCTATATTCCGTTACCCTAACTGGCGTTGAAAGTGCACACGGGATTGTTAACAACTTTGTTTTCAATTAAATTAAAAGTTTAAAAATCGCGTGTATAATAATGTTGTAGCTATATCGATCAATAAATAAAAAGATTTGACTAGATTTTAAAGAAATACGGACTTGATTTGCTGTTTTGTTTTATTTCAGGAGCACACTGTAAATAAATTGTTTTTAGTTAGTTGTATTTTTATGTTCCATATTTTTTGTATATGCGTATAATTTTAAGTACATTGTTTTAAGGATAGTTTTAATCTTTTTGATTTGTTATTACTTGATAGTTTTTCGAAAAACCTGGAAAACGTAAATCTAATCTTTCGAATTCAAGCTCGGGCTGTGACAGTAACTAGAAGTAGAGAATCGAATCCTCAAGCGAAATTTAGAAGAATTAAGGAAGCGGAGCAACAGCTACATCTAGATTAGGTGAAAAGTTATAAACGGTATTGGAATAACGGAATTGATCAAATCGTCTTATACATGCAGATAAAAATTTTCACACGTATGAAGTCGTGGGTAAAAGTTAGTCCATCATATTATTAATTCCCAGTCCACTTTATATAACTTTGATAATTTCTTTATTTTTTAAGACATCCACAATAACACTTTTTAAAAATAAAAACTATGCTTTTTACTCGAATCACAAAAAGAAAATCGTTCTTTACAGTAAAAATTTCTGTAGTATAGTTATCTTGATAGCATAAACCATATTTTACTGATTGAATTCTTTACGTGTGTGCGTGCGCGCGCTCTTTTCCCTTAACAAAATTTATCTCAACGAAGTCTAAAATATTTCTCGCCTAATCGATATCAATAAAATTTGGAAAGACCTCTGCCTGAGCTAGAATTACTCGTAAACTATTTTAAAAGTATTTCTAAAACTTCCGAGTAGAAATTCCAGTGATCGGGTTAGAAAAAAATTAAGTTAATATGGCTTGTTTCATTTATTCGGGAAATGGGGAAAATCAATATTCTCCGTATAAAAATAAAATTTTGCTGTACCAATGTCTATAATATTCTATAAAAATGATGCTTCAATAAATTCTAAGGTTAAATGAATATTAATAAGATAATATTTATAGCCTGATATTTTATTTGAAAGTTGCGATACGCATTATCTACATCTATACCTACTTACATTATCTCTATCTATATCTATACCTATAATAAAGTTCTATATTACTGTATGTGTCCAATGTGTGTGCGCTCTACAGGCCAGACCGGTGTACATATAGCTACCAAATTTGACACATGTATACTTTGGGGGTCAGAAATGTGCAACTCCGAGCGATTTTTTCGAATTTTTAATTAGAATTTGAATTAATTAAAAATTAAGCGAAATTCTGGCGTGTTTCTGCTATAACTTTCGAAAATATTATCGCCCAAACATGATTGTTACATCAAATGAAAGATTTAAAAAAATAGCTTTCTAATGGTATCGGTATTTCAACATATAACTTAAATTTGTACTTTTAACGAATTTTTTAAAAAATATTTTAACTATATTTTTCAACAATATATTTTAGATAAGACAATAAAATTTTACAACAAACGAAAAATGATAAACGAGCAATGGGCAAAAATAGCTTTTATTAAAGTGTTGCCATCATATTGACAGAAGCTCAAATTAAAAAACAAATAAACTATAACTGCAAATTAAATCGAAAAAATGTAATTTTCAGCACTTGATTGTAGGAAATTAAATGAATATTAAATGTTATGTTTTCTAAAAATATAAACGCAAGGCAAAGGTTTCTATGATCATAGCTGAAATTATTTAATTCAAATTCGGGCGCAATGGCTAATTTGGAAATCTTTAGTAATCGGCATGTATATTGTTTAGTACTGTTAGCTTGGTCTAAATGAAGTAAATAATTACATTTTATGTAACTGGAGTCAAACAATGCAGTAATGAATAATGAGTTTTAGATTTTTTCATACTTTGCTCTGAGAGCTATATTTTTCCACAATATTTTTACTAATATTTTAAACAAAAGTTGTTCCATCAATCTATCTTCTAAATCAATCATTAAAACTGGCTGATTTATAAAGAAAAGGAATATTGTTATTAAAAAATGCTCTTTTAGATCTTTTCGTCCACCATCTTAAAAAAATATATTGATTTCAGGCCAATCAATGCATGGAATTACTCCAGGATGATAATCAAATGAATATTGATATGAAAACTGTTTTTTAAACCCTCTTAAAAAGGACTTTTTTCATTGATAACTGTGTTTTAACCTATAAATTCAATTTCTACTTTTAATGATTTTTTTAAAAAAAACAAATATTATAATCTTATTTTCCAACAATTAATTTCTCTCAAAACGAAAGGAAAATTTCACCTGCGAGAGCACGTTAAGAGTGTACCAGTGATTGCCGTCTCTTTGATAAAAACTCAAACTGAATAGTTAAATCAATTCCTATAGCAAATTAAACCGAGAAAAGAGTGATATTCAGCACGTGTTTAAAAAGAAGCGTATTGTTATGGAACAAATATAAAATGTGATATTTTCCATATAATTCCATGACAGTTTATTCCGATTCAAGGAGATATATAGTATAATGAACAAACAATCGTAAGGCTTATGTAATAATATGAGTTATGTAACTATCGAAGTTTATAAATAGTTGGATGAGAAATTATAAAAGAGCAAGGTACACAAGTATTTAATTGAAAATTTTAGAACGCATTACTCTTGGCGAACCAGCTGGTGGCCAAAGGCGGCTAGCACTTGTAATAAAGCTCAATGTGAGTGTGTTGACGCTGTACAGGCCACACACACACTCCAAATTTGGTACATGTAGGAATCGGAGCTTCTCGGGGCCTTTTTTTTCGAATTTTTAATTAGATTTTGAATTAATTAAAAAGTAAGCAAAACCGCTTTTCCGCCATAACTTCCGAAAATATTATAGCACAGAATTATTTTTTACATCATATTAAAGATAAAATGTTATCCTTTTAGCGATTCTAATATTTTAATCAACAAATTAATTTTCTATTTTTAATGGATTTTTTAAAAATAATTTAATTATATTTTCTGCACTTATAATAAAGCTCAATGTGTGTGTGTGTGTGTTTTCGCTCTACAGGCCAGACCGTTGGACCTACAGCTACCAAATTTGCTACTTGTATATCTTGTAGGACGGGAATTTGCACCTTGGGGCCCTTTTTTTCGAATTTTTAATTAGAATTCGATTTAATTAAAATTTAAGCGAAGTTTTGATGTTTTTCCCGCTATAGCTTCCGAAAATATTATCGCACAAAAATAAATTTTACATCGAATTAAAAATTAATAAAATTAGCTTTTTAATGGTATTTTCAGTATTTTAACATGTAATGTAAGCTTTTATTTTTAACGAATTTGTAAAGAAATATTTTAACTATATTTTTCAACAATGTATTTAATACAAAACAACTAAATTTAATCTACACATGCATGTTACGAGTGAAAGGGGAAAAAACTATCTTTTATCAATATGTTGCCATCAGATTAACAAAAGCTCAAATTAAAAAAATAAATTATTATGGCAAATTAAACATATAAAAATGTAACTTTCAGCACATGTCTGCCTGAAATGAAATATGTTTTTTCTAAAAAGAAAATGTAAGGAGAAAATTCTGTGAATTTTACAATAATATTAATTAAATAAATCTTTTTAATCCCAGGTCCAAGTTCTAATTTGTAAAACTTTAATAATAGAAATGCATCTATAAAAAGGGTTTAAATGAAATAAATAACTATATAGTATGTAATATTAATCTATAAATGTTTCAAAAAATGAAGAATGTTTCACTTTCAAATAAAAAGAGATAAACTTCAATCAACTCACTTTCTAAAACTAATTGATTTGTGAATATTTGAAGATCATTATTCAATAGAAAACGGGTTATTTTAAACCACTTCACCAACCAATTCAAAGATGATACCCTAATCAACGTCCATGATTTCTCAAGACTGACTGGCCTAAGAATGAAAACGTTGAATATTCCAAGAATTTCTATTCAAAAAAGTCGATCAAATTTGATTCCAGATGATAGAAACCTTCATTTATTTATTCGAAAGTTAAAGTGTCAGGAATCTTTCATAGAATATGATTCCTTAGAACTAAAAGATGTATAAAATGCTTTGATGGCTTAGGGGTTCAAATCTCATGAAATTTTTTCAGGTATTTGTTTTTTAGTTTATTAGCAAAAGTGAATCCAATTTTTCATATAAAAAGGACTTTTTCTAAACAAATATGTAAAGATTTTTTGTTATTTTTCTTATTATCAATAATTTTTCATTTATTTTTAATACCAAAAATTTTTTATTCGATTTTTACTACCAATAATTTTTTATTCGATTTTTACTACCAATAATTTTTTATTCGATTTTTACTACCAATAATTTTTTATTCGATTTTTATTACCAATCATTTTTTCCATTTATTTACTTAGAAATTATTTTCAAATCACCAACTAATAATTTTTAACTAGTTGGATTTTAATAGAAATTGCAAATTTATATCATAATATAAAAAACGATGGTCCAAATTCGATTTTCTACTGTATATGTATTAACCGTAAAAAAATTCACCAAAAATTGCACCTCAAATCCAATAAAAATATTGTAATAGCATCACAGATTAACATTTTAATGCGTCTTAGTTTATTTTAGAATGTAATTTAGGATGTTAAACGAATAAGTAACACATTTCTCGATTTCATTAATAATCTGTTGAACTTTTTTGCATTCAATCATAGTAGGTACTGAAGATGAAGAAATTTCCAAAAAAATAAAAGACGATCATTTGCTTTAAATTATTCAAATATATCCTTCTTATTTTTTAATAAATTTGATTATCCTTATTGATTATAAACATAATTATTATATTATAACGTTGTCTAACTTCCTTGATAATTATTATATTATAACGTTGTCTAACTATAACGTTGCCAAAGTTTTTTCATATACTTGAGAGAATTAACGAATTCGTATTCCGTTCCTTCACATTAGTAATTTCTAAATGCACTCGTGTTTACTTACCTTGTTTATTGCCTAATCTTAATGCACCCGTGTTTACCGGAATTCCTAGAAAGCCGAAAATAGCTTGAATCGATCCAAGATTGTCTCCAATTGCAAAATGCTTTCGTCTCTAATGAATCTAATGTATGGCTACCAAATATTGTTAGTTTTCCGCATACATTACCAATGAATAATTTTTATTTAACGTGACTTACAATCACTCAAAACAGCTTTGGGACACTTGGCTTGAATAAATACAAAACTATCTATCACAATAAAAAAAATGAATCAAGGAATATTTTAACATTTGATCTACAGTTGGTAAGGAAAATTTTATTGGTATTTCAGAATTATAATTTAACCTAGCTTTTTAAAGGTAATTCAGAGGCAAGTTGGAGTCAAGTATTGGACACTTTTAAAATGAGAAATTCAAAAAATATCCAACACATCAACAGAAATGAATTTAATACAACATTTTTAAGTTATAATTTTTAACATGAATTTTTCAATAAATGAGATTAGTTATAAAAAAACGGAGCGAAACAAAGATATATCGGTTAATGTACGAACTCTTGTAATAAATCATTAGAAAAATAGAAAATCAGTTCGCTGTACAAGACATTTCTTAAAATTGAGTAAGTTTACTGTTTTTAACATTATTCACTTCTTTAAGAAACAAATAGAGTTCAAAATAAGCAAGCATCAGGGCGTCGAATGACATTTAATGAAGATGAAGAGAAGTGGACTATGAAGCAAATTCTTTTCAATCCAAAAATTAATGAAGTGAAATGCACTCTGTAATGTAAAAATTAAATTTGGAAAATCTGTAAATCTTGAAACTGTCAGAAATGTTTTAAGAAAATATAAATATCATGGCAAAGTACCTCAACGAAAGCTCTACATCAGCAAAGTAAATCGACAAGCTATGCTGACATTTGCTAAAATGTATGTAAAGCAACCATAAGAATTTTGGAAAATATAATTTTCGTTTATGGAAGCAAATGTATCATTTTCGGTTAGGATGGCAAGCAAAAAGTTTGGCGGAAATCAAATACGTGAATGCAGGCCAATCGTTTTCAGCCTACTGTCAAATATGAAGGTGGCAATTAAATTTGCCTGTGGTTCTATGCCAAACACTGATGTCAGAACCTACATATTATTGACTATACAATGAATAAACATATCTATCTTTACATTCTCGAGTGAAATTCAATGCAAAGTGTGAGCAATCTAGGAATTTCAAGACATTTTATCAAGATAATGACTCAAATCATAGAGGACCATTGCCGATATTTACTAGTAATAGGTCTTCTACCACTGCGCTAGTGTTATTAAAGCTTCTGTACAAAGTCCATGCTTTAAGACTATTGAGTATGTATAGGATTATTTACAATAAAAACTTTATTAACATTAAATATCTAACAAGTAGGAGTTAAGAAAACATTTGGTTGAAGGAAGGACCAAAATCGATAGATCATTTTGCAAATTATTGGTTCAATCCATGCCAGATACATTTTGAGAGGTCATAAAAATCAACGGCAAGAAAATCAAGGTATTAATTTTTTCTTTATTTATTGGGAAGTGACCCAATACCTTTTTGAACCCGTTTCCTTTATTTAATTTCTTTTATTTTCAATTTTTTTTTTTTTGCCGTGTCTGTGTTTTCACGAAAAGGGGGTGCAGTAGCTTCTGAGGGTCTTTATTTTCAATTCTAACCATAATTACATTTATATGAGAGTTCTGTTTGAATTTTAGTGATTTCTATATATCAAAATAATATTTACTTCTTAGTTTTGATTTTATTTGTATATTTAAATGAAAGATTATAATAAAAATCTGTAAACTTGTTTAGACTCCTAATACTTTTTTGACTGACTGTATATCTTTTTTACCAAGAGCGAAATTTGCAATAGATTTTTATGTTATTGTAATGGAGTAAATAACATTTTATACTGTTATTGATTCTTAGTAATTACGTATATTTTCAAATTTTTTTAAATTAATTATCTGTTAATTGATCAATTAACAAATGTTGTGGCCATACAAATATTATCATCTGTTTCTGAATTTGAAAAAAAAAATCAAGATTACACAACATTTGTATTAATGAACTGTGAAATAAATAAGAAAAAGAATGATAAAAAAATAATAATTAAAATAAAAAATATCCAATTTTTATTCTAAAATTTATTTTGTTTATTCTTGTTAAATTTACTAATATATTATTAGAGAAATTATCACATGGGTGTAAGGCACAAGGTCCAGCAAGCTTGTAAAAAAAAGGGCGCTTTATTCCGAATGAAAATGATAAACATAGACACCTAAAAGCGTTAAAAAAACAGCACAAGCAGCAAAAAACAGCACAAAAAATCAACAATATACTAATAAAAACAAATTAGTGATTAAGTGGTATCAAAGCACAGCAATACTCAGAGTAAAATAGCTAGAGAGCTAGCTCTGAGGTGAATACTGTAAAAAAAGGAATTCCAACCTGTGAGTGCACCTCTGTAACATGCGTTGCGGAATGTGCATAGATGGCGTCCCCACCTATTGTTTACTTCTTGTTAGTAAACATCCACTGATATGCGTGGCAAGCACGGACTTCAGAGGTACTGGAATTTATCCTGAGCTTTAAACTTTGTTGTTATTGTTAATAAAAAATATCCAAAGGCACCGAGGTTTGGAAATTCTTCATTTAAGCGCCACCACTGACCACAGTTGCAACATGGTGCATCGGCACGGAAATTAATCTGGATTGGAATATGGGTAAGACCTTTGATATTTTATTTACAAATGGATAAATTAACAAAAGTAATATTGAGGCGAAGCAGTGTAAACAGCAGCGTCACTGAGCTATTAAAAAGAGCACATATAGCTCAAGAGGAAGAAAAAGAAGAAAAAAAATGATTTAAATACTTTGGCAGAACTCCTTGAGCTTTTATCAACTAAAGAAGAAATTGTAAAGCAATACAGTCAAGAAGTAGAATATCTTATTACAGAGCCGGATAAATTCAAATCAGAATTAAAGGGGTCTGAAGAATATGAGGATGAAATATAAACAGTTAAAATTAAATTAAAGTCTCACTTAAAGCAGATCACCTTAAATGTTACTGCCCAGGAATCTAATTTGAGCCTAAACAAATCAATTAATACAGTCTCGACTCTAAAATTATCAAAATTAGAAATCCCACATTATTCAGGTGATACAAAATTCATGGAATTCCATCATTTCTATAATAATGCAATCGGATATAATGACTCACGAACTAAAGTACAAAAATTTCAGTTTTCAAAATAATTGCTTTCTCTCTTCGCTTACAACGTAGTTGCTGGATTCGAGTTAAATGAAAAAATTACGATTCTTGTATTGAACTGTCAAATCAACGCTATGGGTGTAAGGATTTCATCATAAATTTGTGCATATCAAAATTACTAAATTTAGAGCCTGTTAGAAATTCATCCCACGTTAAAGGCTTCCGTAGATTGTATGACGATATTGAAATAAATATAAGAAATTTAAAATCTTTAGATGTTACGGAAGGATCTTATGGCCATTTGTTGAATCCTTTATTATTAAAATTATTGCCCCAAGATTTGGTTTTGGATTTTCATCGGAAGCACCATAAGGATAGTAATTGCGAGGATTTATGGGTTTTTAAAGGAATGAAGTTGTATCGAGTGAAATTTGTGAATCTGTTATCACTAACCTAAAAAGTTCTGAAACTCAACGTAGATTTTTACCAAATTACAACAGGAACCAAAGAAATTATTAAAGGCGAAAAAATGTTTCGTCCACGGCGGCATTGCATACCTAGGTAAAAGATGTTTCTATATTTTGCGATTCCGTAAATGGTCATAATTCAATAAGTTGTAGACTTTAGAATATCGAAGAAAAAATAAACTTAAGATTGAAGGTAGATGTTGGAATTGTTGGAAAAGCCATATGAGGAGATTCTGTAAATCAGGTATTGTTTGTAAAAAATGTTCTTCTAAATTTCACCAAGAAATAGTATGTAGGAAAAATGATAATTCTATTAACTCTATGAGAAACGTAACTGAAAAGCAAACTGAAATTGGAAGTAATGCTCATAATTCACCTTCGATATCAAATAAAAATTTTGAGAATATTTCAGTATCACATCGCAATGTTAGTGTTAAAAATAAGGCTTGTTTACAAACTTGTTCAATCTTTGTTAGTTCGGATAAAAAGTCGATATTAACAAGTGCTATTTTGGATAGTGCTTCTCCTAAGAGTTTTATCTCTGCTAAACTAACTAAAGCGTTAAATCTTAAACCAATAAGATACGAAGAGCTTGCTATATATTCATTCGGCCAAACTACGGCTCATATCCGGTTGTATGCTTAACGCTTGAGAATGAGCATAATCGATCGAAATTTAATGTGTTCGAAGGTCTTGTAATAGAAATCATTTCCAACTTGTCTTTTAATAGACGACTCTATTTTGAGCGAGTTGAAGGCAAAACACATACCACTTGCTGACTCATTTGATAAGGGGCACGACCCCCAATAACAAGGCCCCTGCGGTGTTTCGTGACGTCACAACGAGCGGTGACACTTCATTCTCCTAACGTTGAGTCTCTGCGCGCCAGACAGGCAGGTGGAATTATATTCCCTTGTTCATATCGTTTCTTTAACATCCATACAATGCAAATTAATACACATATATTGTCGAGCCCATTAGTAATTAAATTGCAACCGCCTTCCACATCACCATGGAGGTACGGCGCCTGGTATGCATTACCTTTTTTGCATTAAGTGCAGGGCAGGTTTCCCAGTAGGTGTATCTCCCCTAGATTTAAAACTATTTATTTTGCAAAACAACTAATAAGTGAAAAATATTATTGATAAATTTCAAGACAATTCTACAGAAAAAATGGTTTTAGTACTATTTGCTGCACGTCAAATCCTGGAAAGCAGTATTTTATAAAATATTATTCCATTCTATTCACACTTCAAAAAACATCAAACAAAACTTTGAAACATTAGTGGAACTTTCTTATTTAACTATATATTTATCACTACTACTTTATTAAATTAATCAAGTTTCCTTTCCTTTCCTATTTTAGAAGAGCTTTTCATTTCATCATTCAAACATGCATTGACTTCAGAACAAATTTCCAATCTATACACATTTTCTGATTTCTGCTCTGAAATGCAATTGTCATCCTTCTGCATTCACTAAATATTATATCTACTGCGAAATATTTTTGATTAGGACGTTTCAAATATACTTCTTCACCTATGGTACATACATTTTAAAATTATAATACAAAAATTATCGAGGGTCGTGTAAAGGGATACCGGTGGAAATTCTAGCGGGCAGTGCTTCCTTTTGGGAAGTTGTTTATGACTAACGAGAAAGAGTCTGTCAGAACATCTGGGTCATAAATTCAGTCTTCGGGTGGCTGATAGGGGGTGTCGGTAGGTAAGCAAGAAGGGGGTGTCGGTAAGAGGAATGAAGGAAGTAAAAGTTGTGAGAATATTTGGTAATGAATTCTTCTTCTATTTTGTTCGAACTGAGTAAATTTTGGGAGTTAGAGGAATTTCCTAGCGAAATACGAGGCCTTTCTGAGAGGGATGAAAAAATCCTCAAAACCTTCGAAAATGATTTGGAATTTAATAGAAAACGGTATGTTTGTAAATTAATGTGGGAAGATAATACGGGACCTTCTTTTGAAATGAATTCTAAATTCGAAGTTTCAGAAAGGCGTTTTAATTCATTGGAAAAGAAATTAAATAAAAATCCCAAAATTTCAGACCAGTACAGAAAAATTGCTAAGAATCAATTGGAATGCGAAATTCTCGGGAAATGTGTTTCTGATGACACTCGGACGGGATATTTTATGCCTCATAGGGCGGTTACCCGTGACGATAAAGCTACGACTCAAATTTGAATACTTTATGATTGTAGTAGTAAGGGAAGGGAAAATAGAAAATCTTTACTTGATTCGCTTGAGACGGGAGTCAATCTTAGTGCCAGTTTATTGGATGTTATTCTTAAATTTCGAAAGAATCAAATTGTATTTTGTGGAGATTTGAAAAAGGTATTTCTTATGATAGATATTGCAGAGGAAGATAGGAAGTATTTTTAATTTTTATGCTTTCCGGAAGACACGGCGGCTCAAAGCAAGTATTTAATAATCGTATTTGATAATCGTCTTTCTAACTACACCTCCTTTGCTTTGGCTTGCGTTTTGAAATTTCATAAAAGGAAATTTATCGATAAATATCCTAAAAGTTGTGAAATGTTAAATTCTCTCTATGTCGATGACCTATATTATGGAGTAAATGCAGCGCAAGATGCTTGTCAGTTAACTTCTTCTGTTATAGATATATTACGCTCCACCGGGTTTGATGTAAGAAAATTAAGAACTAATTGTGCTGAGCTAAATAAGCATTTGTATGAGAATGAATATGAAGAAAATATTGATCATAGGCTAGGATCAGGAGTCTTAGGAATGAATCGGGATCCAACTGAGGATAAAATTAAATTGAATTTAAGGGATGTGAGGAATTCTTAGGATTGAATTGGGTTCCAATTTAGGATAATATTAAGTTGAATTTAAGGGATGTAAGGAATTACTTGGAATTTGGAATCACCATCAGAACTTCTAAAAGACATGTGCTGAGAGTAATCTCTCAAATTCTCGATCCTTGTAGACTAATCAGCCCCTTTGTAATCTCAGTTAAAAGTCTCATGCAAGAACTATGGAAAAGAGATCTCAGATGGCATGAACAACACCATAAGATTTGGAAGACACACGGAATACCTGGTGCTCTCGGCTCTCTGTTATAGATAACTTGCGGATTTAACTTAAATTTTTCATGGTATTAAAAACGAATGACATTTTACTTCACATCTTCTGTGACGCTAGCCATAAGGCATATGGGGCTGTGGCTTATTTACGATACATCACAGAAGAAGATGCTAAGGTGAGCTTTATTATGTCCAAAAGTAAGGTTGCTCCATTGAAAGCTTTAACCTTTGCGAGATTGGAGTTGATGGCAGCACTCATCGGTGCTCGCTTAGCAAAATACTTGCAGCACACCTTTCCACCTTTAATTAAAAGAGTATATTTATGGAGAGACTCGAAAATTGTTATCCATTAGGTAAAAGGATCCTCAAAATTATGGAAAATCTTTGTGAGTAACAGAGTAACTCTGGTGCAGTTACTGACTTCTCACTGTTAGATTCACTGTAGTGGATCGGAAAACCCAGCTGATTTGACAATTAGAGGGGAATCGGCGAATGCATTTCGCTCAAGTTCTTTCTGATGGACGGGACCTGAGTGGCTGTTTCTGCCGGTACAGTCGAGGCTGCAGTGTTCGTCATTTCTCTCTGATTCCATTTATAATAGTGAAATATTTTCATCTAAGCGCCGGAGAATTGAAACTGTCAACACAATACTTCCGATTACCAGTGTTGATGACAGTATTACAAGCTGTATTAGCATTGATAAATACAGCAATCTTTGCAAAATTTTGCGTGTTACAGCTTTTGTTAAAAGATTTATAAATAATTCTAAACCTAATTATTCAAAATTAAATGGACCTCTTAATACTTTTGAACTTCAGAAAGCCTTGCATTCGTGGATCAAGGCTACTCAAAATTAACATTTCAGACCTGAAATTCGCCAACTTCTTTCTAAGAGTGTCATATCCAAAGACTAGCGTGTTTATAATTTGAACCCTGAACTCTTTAAAAATAATCTGCAGCAATTGAAGGGTTGTTTGCAGTTTTCTAGTGGTGACTTGAGGGTGAAGCATCCTTGCCTTCTCTCATCCAACGATAAATTCGTAAAATTACTAATATTGGATACTCACTTCAAAATGGGCGATTTAGGTGTTGATGGTACCTTAACTCACTTACGTGAACAATTCTGGATAATCAAATGTTGACAATTTGTAAAAAAGGTACTCAGTGACTGTTTCACATGTAGACGTTTTAAGGTAAAGACTGGTGAACAAGTGATAGCTCCACTACCTCCTGACAGAATTCTAGAACATTCACCATTGATGAATCTCGCATAAACTTTGTAGGACGGTTTTTTTTTGTGTGTGTGTGTGAATGATTCTAATAATAAGTGTTATTTGATAATATTTACTTTTGCTGTAGTAAGAACTATTCATTTAGAATTAGTTCATAATATGAGTACTGATTCATTTTTATTAGCTTTTAGAAGATTAACATCTCGTAGAAGTTTGTATTCAGCAATTTATTCTGATAATGCTAAAACATTTAAAAGGGCAAATTTTGAATTAAGTAAATGGTGGAAATATATTAATAATCCTGAAATTAAAAATGTATTTACCTCCAAGGGTATTGCTTGGAAATTTATTGTTGAGAGGAGTCCATGGTGGAGAAAGGAATACTTGCTTGATTTGAGATCAGATTATATCTCTCCACAGGTGAGATTTGTTCATTTAAGGTAGTTGATGTCATTTTAATTATTGATGAGCGTTATCCCAGAAATATGTGGATGATTGATAGAATTTTGGAGATGTGTCCTGGAAGAGGCGCACAAGTTCGTTCTCGCTCATCAAAACTCCCAAGGGAAACATAAAACGCTCTGTTCCACATATCTGTAATTTAGAGATGAATCCTTAACTCTATAGGTTCAGTTATAATGGAATTTTTTGTATCTGTATTGAAATTTAATTCATAAAATTTTTTTAATCGGAATAATGTAATGTTATGCCATAATGTTATGATTCATGTATTATATATATATATAT
>JAPMOQ010030349.1:3244535-3256148 GCA_026543055.1 Argiope trifasciata | reverse complement strand
CCGAGCATTAAACTGTGTTGTTATTGTTAATAAAAAATATCTAAAGGCACCAAGGTTTTGGAAATTCTTCATTTAAGCACCACCACTGACCACAGTTGCAACAACATGTATATAATTCTTTAGAAGATCCCAGATTTTAGGTCCTAATAGAAATATCACCATAATTCTGGCATTTTCTAGAAATTTCATTTTTGTCGTTAAAATCGTCACCAAATAATCCCCAAGGTTGGGATCATTAACCTGTTATATATTCAACAAGGAAGAAGCATTAAAGATTTAAAACGACATGAATATCATACTGTCCTTTTGATAAGTCTTTTTGAATAGAGAAGATTAATGCTACTGATGCATAAATATCTCTTGAGTTTTACATACCGGAGCAATTTATTCAATTAAATAGGATCGAATTCAAATCTATCCGTCATTGGCAACATTTTTTTTTTCTATTTTGTAGCCACAACTCTCAGCTGAAACTTGTTCCTCCGACATGTATATCGAGTTTCATCATCACATTACTATCTTTCGCAGCTACTATCACGGTGACACTGGGAGGAGGTCATTTTTGCAAGTCTTTCGAAGATACTGAATTAGAAAGGTAAAAAAAAAGTATAAACAAAATATAGGAATCTGCTGATAAAAATTTCATTCTACCATGTGAGAACATTATTATTTTTTAAGTCACGTGATATCATTTCGGAGACAGATTTTTGAAAGAATCCCTTGACTATTAGAATATGCGTGTGCCCCTTTTTAAAAAATCTTTCGTTTTTTTCCATCTCAAAAACGTACGTTCAAGCTCCAAAACTTTTTCTCGTGTTTTTTTTTTTTTTTTTAAAAAAAAAAAAAAAAAAACACGAACATTTTATTTTAACTGATTTGGAATGATCACATGATGATGATTATATTGCACAATCATCAACTTTTAGAAAAGCGATCTTTTTTTCTATATTAAAATTGTTCGTGTTACAATATTTATTCTGCCAACTAAAAAATTTGATAAAGAGCATTTTTTTAAATATATATGTGTGCGTGTGTACCTTCCAATACCTCTCCTCTTTTCGTGTTAATTCCCGTTTTCTTTGTGCTTCTGTGTACGGAAGTCTGGCATGCGTTATACTCCTTATTTTTTGCCCGTGAATTTTGTGGGTTCTAAAAACTTAAACCCAAACAATACCATGAATCCACATGATTAAAAAATAATATGTGCCAAAATCAACTTATTAATGATTTTAACTTTTTGTTCACATCAAGTGTGCTTTTTTTTCGGGTTTCACACATTTCTCAAACTTTAACTACCTTAAATTATTGAGAGTAAAATGTATAAATTCACTTCCCAATCGATGAGGGATAAAGGAAGTTTTTAATCGCATTCCTCAGTGTCTGTTTTCTATTTTTAATTTACACTGGTGAAGTTTCAATTGTTAATTTCTTTCATATGCTCATGGCCCGGACCCTCTTAAAATTCTATTTGAAATTTTATTTTCATTATTTATGAAAATTATGATTCAAGATAACTTTCATCGTAGCTGCATTCCTTTGAAAATGACTATACATCTTTAGCTTCGTTATACTATACAGGGAATCTCAAAAATCTTAATCGCGGCTTTTATTTGTTAAATATTGATCATAAAAATCTATTGTAAATTACAAACTTGAGTAAAAAAAGATGCAAAATATTATGAAGTCGATTAAAATTTTCAGGGGATTAAACTTTAAAAAATACAAAATTAAAATTTTTATACGAACTCCATTATTTCATGCAAAACATTCCTAATGAGTAAAAAGAGCCCAATCCTCTAATAAGATCATGTACAAAATTTCATCACAAAAGGACTCAAAGATATGAAATTACATAAAAGCTGACTTAAACCACTTTTCGATGCCTGGATATGAGTTCGCAAACAGGAAAAATCATGTCGCATGCTCGTATTTTAGGGGTCATACTCAAATTTACAACAATTCAATGATTGAATAAATAAATAGTAATTTTGTTATTTATAGGTTCAAAAATATTAAAAATTTGTAGAAATAATAAGTTAAAGGAAAGATTACTTAAAAGAAATATTAAATAATTTTTTTTTACAAGTTCATTTACTGCACTATTTTTAAGTTATATTCCGTAATACATTTTTAAAGTATTTTCAACATAAAATTTTCAAAATATTTTTCAGGAAGCATAAATTTTATAATTTGTATTTAAAACTAAAAATATTAAGAATATTTTATTTCCTTAAGATGCATTCCTGCGTTGTGTCATTTGCACTGAAACTGAAAGCATTTGCATTTTAATTTGTGACTGCCCCTTCACTAACTTTGTTTTAACATGTCTTTGAGAGCTTTCATGATAAAATTCTGAAATTTTGAACATAATGTTATAAGAAGATGGGGCACATTTTACTTACTGGGAATTTTTTGCACTTTGACCATATAAAAATTTAAATTTTGTATTTTTTAAAGATTAATCCCTTGAAAATTTTAATCGACTTCATAAAATTTTGCCCCTTTTTTTACACAACTTTGCAGTTTACAGTATGTGTTTTTGATCAATATTTAAGGAATAAAAACAGCTGTCAAGGTTTTTGAGACACCCTGTATAATGTGTTAATGTGTCGAAGAGCAAATATAAAAACTACTGAATTTTTTAAAAACTTCTGAAACTATATTTTTCAACAATTAATTTATCACAAAAATAAAGTAGATGTTAACTGCCAGAACACGTTAAGAGTATACCAGTGCTTTGCCGTTACTTTGACAAAAACTTAAATTTAATGATTAAATTAACTCTTATTGCAAATTAACCCGGAGAAAGTGTGATGTTCTGTACGTGAAATGGTAGCGTAATGTTATGGGATAAATATGAAATACGATATTTTCCACATAATTCCACAAAAGCCGACTGCAAATCAGAGAGGGATATAGTACAATGAACAAATAATCGTGAGGCTTCTATAATAATACGAGTTACGTGACTATCGGAGTTTGAAGTTTAAATATATTAGGCTAATAAGTTATAAAGGGAGCAAGATACGTCAGTATTTAATGGAAAATTTCAGAATGCATTACTCGTGATGAGCCAGCTGGTCGCCAAAGGTGGCTAGTTGAAAAATAAAACTACGAAAAAGTGCACAAACCTCAATAACCATGGCGATTTCGTCATCAAAATCTGGTGGCCTAATTTTTTATTAATCACAACAATTTACCACTCATTTAAAAGAATATAAAAACTATAATAATTTTAGATGACACCTTATGTTTCGGTAATCATATATTCATTGAGATCTGTGAGGATCTCATATTGTTTCTTTGAAATACTTAAAAGCTTCTGAATTCAGAAAATATTGATAAATTGCGCCTTCGGACATTTACAATCTCCTGCAACTCATACCGTTACTTACTGTAATTGTATTCAGAATTCGATTTAATTCTTAAAACATCAAGATTCTTTAGAGAAATTATAAACTTGTACAAATAAATTAATTTTTAATATTGTGGAAAAGTAATATACCGAATCAAACTTTGAATATTTCTTTGGTAGTCGAAAATATTTCAGTATAAGATGAAATAGATCGAAAGTTCTCCTTCAAAATTTCCTATATGTTGTAGATATATTTGTTTTGACGTTGCCAGTAAAATACTAAATTTGTTCTTTTTTTAACAAAACGAAATTTAAAAGCTGAAACAATACCGAGCAATAACAAGGAAAATTATGCTCTTGAACATATGTTTTAACGTAATTTGTACTCTTTGCTACAAGGAATGTTTTCTTTCTTACAAAAAGAAATCCTTCCATTTAATTGTCAAGAATTATAATATTGCAATAATTTGCTTTATTTTTATTTAGTTGCTCTCTTGCCCAGTATGTGCATTGGCACAATAATTCCAAAATGAACAACTTCTATGAATATCTGACAAGAGCCCAAGTAAGTATATTCTGCTCAACCACAGTTTATCAGCTTCCATGTTTATAGAGAACAGTAAAGAAAAAAAAAAGGCTTAAAATGGCCCTTTCTATGTTATTGCTAGTGTCTTGGGCCAGGTGTAACGCGTCTCATTCGTCATCTGTGCGTTCCAAGTTCGAGTCCTGGTTCGTGGCATGGGTTATCCTTCTCCCTACGTTCTATCTGTGAGGTGCGTGAAAGAGCTCTTTATAAAAAGAGGTTATGTAAGCTTGTGTGAGACTGTCATCTTCATATTAGTCAGACTTCTGTTTTCGGGAGCTCAGAGGACTTTACTCTCAAGAAGCTGCTGCACTCCCCTTCCGCGGTAGTGTAAACACGACATCAGCATTTATATTTTTGTAAAATAAATATTTTTACAGAAAAAAAAAAGCCCTGATGAAAGTGAAATGCGTAATCTACTATAGATGGTTAATGATAATTATCTGAACCAGCAAAACTAATCTGCCCAAAATTTTCTAGCATACTCTCTTATAAAGGCTGACTGATTAACCTTTATTCTCTTTAATCCTACCGATTCAAATCAAAATTTAACACAAAATTAAAACTTCAGTCATAAAATCAATATCAGATTTGATATATTTAAATAATTCTGTTTTCAGTTTACTTCGTTTATATATTTCTAAAAATAGAGACCCAGACATTCAACTTATTGTTCCAACATGCACGAAGTTTGATAGCTGTCCACAGTATAAATGTTAAATCTGTTTTTCCATCTTGCTCTCTCCGTTTTGTTATTATAGAGTTAAGTTAGATTCTAACAAACAGTCAGACTTACTCTAAATAGATTTTACTCTTGAAGAACAATGAGAATTGTCGTATCTTGCTCAGCAGGTGCAAATTAATATCTCGAGCAAGATGTTTTTGAATGCCTGAAGTATTGGCACTTATCACAATGAAGGAAGTTGTATATATAGTATCTAATAGAAAGACGCCCTGTATCCTGCCTTAATGTATTCTGGTAATTTTTGATGTATTAATTATTTATGTGGGAAATAATTTTTAAATAACAAAACGCTTATTGCCGATGTGATAAAATGGTGCAGTCATCGAGACCAATGGTTTTATGAACAAACTTAAGTACCTTAGAAACAAAGATGCATGCAACAGAGTGTAGCAATTAAATCATGTAACGTGTTACATTTCCGAAAGACCAATGTTTCAACCAACCAAATTTCATCTCTAGGGCTTCTTATTACCCAGTCACAGGGAATTGTGATTTACTTTTTTATCGAGTTTCGTAAATTCAATGTAAAATACTCATTTGCCCTCTTCATTTTCAGGAGGATAAATGGTGAAAGCAGTTAACGTCTATTCATTGTTCTTATAATAAAAGAAAATTAAATTAGTAAGCTATTTGGAAAGGATATGTGTTTTCTCTTTTCCCTCCCATGGTAATTGTCATTTAGACCAGATGTAATTTTACCCGCTTTCCACTCATAATTAAGAGCATAAGGACCACCAGATTTGGATTTTTTTTCATTTGGTGAGTCATGATGTCTTGTCATTTGTTGCTATCCTGTTATAGAAACATGTATATGTGCCCCGTTGTTTCAGACAGATCCTTCATGTTTTCAAGGAAGAAGAACGTCAAACCATCTAGATGCTAAACTTTTCTTCCCTTCTGAGGAGACTCCAAAATTCATCAAGAAACGTTCAATAACCAGCAACTGTTGTTATTAAATGTCAAACTGCTGATGCATTTCAGCCAATGTTAGTTGTGAATGGATTAGAATTAATATGTGTTCAAGAGGGGCCAGTCAAAAAAATTGATTCTTAACAGATATTTTATGGATGGAGTTACGACCATAAAAGAATGTTGCTGAACAGCTATTGGGTGATAAGGTACTCAAGTTCACCAGCGAGAAACTAGAGTTATATTGTATGTGATAGAAATAAAAAATGCTGTTTTTTTCCCCCGGAGGATAGAAAAGTTTCGAATTGGGATTCAGAGAGGCGTCGGTGTTCGAAGAAGTGAATCCTGATTTTTTGAGATGCTCCTTGTGATTCGAGTTTCTGTGTTAGGAGCGTGTTTTTTTTTTCTTGTGAATTATTCTCCGATTTGATCGAGGAATTGTTTTATGATTGAACTGTTATTTGATATTTGCAAATAATATTAACTTAGACGAGAACTTTCTTTTCGTACATATAAGGGTGTAAATAAATAATTGTTTTGTAACGCTATTATCTTACCTGATCGCTCTTGATCAAGATATTACCATATCAAATGAATTTAGCCGGCTGTTCACTCGTGTTTTATATTTCGTTTTATAGATTTCGAGCTCATCATGGATACATTTGAGTGAGTGAGTGTAATACGCTACAAGAAAACAAAATTAACATTAATATGTTGTAACATCATATAAAGAGAACTTATGAGGCTTTGATTTATGCAAAAAACAATTATGAGGCTTTGATTTATACAATTTCTCTTTTCAGAAAAATAGAATATTCAATTTTATTTCTGTTATATTTTATCAATACAATTGTATTTCAAAATATAAGTTTCGGAATTGGTTTCTGTTACGTAATTTCTCTTAATTATTGACCACTTCTTTCATTAATGCTGGATGGTAGATCTATGAAAGTGTTTTCTTATAAAATCAGAGAGAATGGTCTACCTAAAGCTTTCTCGCGTATTCTTTAATAAAGGTGGTATTTCCTTCTCATCTCGTATAAATTGGGGATCTTATACAAGAGCGTTAACATCACGAATGCTCAGATTTTTATTTTTTAAATCCCGAATACGATTGTTTCATATAACTTTTTTAAACTTTCACTTTCTATTTTCCTAACTGGCAAACAAAATTGTGGAGTTTGAATGATTTTAAAATAAAATTTTAAAAAAAAAAAAACACCATTTTTCTAAACATCGACGCATGCGTATTTTGATAGTCTCATGATAATTTCAAACCAGTTTTATTTAGTTAAGGACAAATTAATTAGGACAATTCGTAAGAATTCGAAAAATGAATAATTTGGGAATCAAGTTGTAATTATAAATCGCCTAATGAGACAACCTTCTTCTTTATTTTCTAATAACCTTAAAAGCTAAAATTGATGCCTCAAACGCGATAAATCATCAATTTGTTACCTACGCATTTTGAGGTTTCAAAAACCTCAAACCAAAACATCATGTTCTCACATGCTGAAAAACAGCCCGTTATTTATTTATTTTGCATTTATTACCTTTGGAACTGGTGATTTTTTTTTTGACAGCATCTTCGTCTACGTGAAAACAGAGTAACAGAAAGAATACTCTTAATTGATATACACAGAGAAAAAGATCGATACTAAATTAAAAAAAGTATTTTGAAAAAAAATTGCTCCTTTGTGAAGAGAACCACGTCATTTCCTCCTGTGTTTCCATTGAAGATTGAAAGAAATGCACTTAACGTTTAAAATAAATTAGTGTACTTAAATTGTTATTAATAAAATATCAGCTTATTTTTAAAAGTAAAAGGATATGAAGAAGAAAGGGGGGGGGGAATATTTCACAATGTCGCTTTTAAATTAAGTTTAAATATAAAAATTGGAAGAAGCACGTACAGCTTCTAGAAACTTCCGAAAATCTTTAGAAATCTCTCGACGATGTCATCAAAGAATGTTGCTGTTTCTTCATTTTCATTCATCCGACCATGTTTTTTGCTCCCAGCTATTTGTTTTCAGTTCAGGTGCATTTAATCATTTTTGAAATAAGTAGTTATATTATTTATTTTGTTGAATTTTCATTTTTTTGTCCAACGTAGTATTATTCTTTTTCTTTCTGCAATGTTTAAAGCCTTTTTGAATTACGTGTTTAAGCAAAATCTGATTTGAAAATATTTTATCTTTATTTCATCTTTCTCATGTCCATTAGCAGTGCTTAGGGGGCATGACTTAATAAATAAAAATAAGCATAACTTTGCAAAGAAACCCTGGCATTCTGAATTTTTCAGACTAGTCTAATAAAAAAAAACCTAATGGGATTGAAATACATAGAAACTATTATTCAGTTTTTCTGGTGTCTGACTAACAACTATTTTATTCTTTGATGTGATAGCACGTCCTTTTCTTCAAGTAAGTCGTGTAATAGTACTTAAAATTAAATTAAGGCAATATCTAAAATTTCAAAAGTATACTTTATTAGCTGAATGGGATTATCTACTCAGTCTGTTGAATCAGCATTTAGTATCAACAAACTATAATAAATAAAACTTCTATTTATCAAAATGCTGGAACACCAGATTCTTTTAATCCTTACGATTAATATGGAGCAAGGCAAGTTCGCTTGTGTGACAAAATAATGCTCACAGTTGCAAGAAAAAAAATTTAATGAAACTAATATCTACAAAAAAAAAGCCACGAAAGAATTTCCTTAAATTATTGTTTGCATTATTTTACGATAAATTGTTAAAGTGAAAAACTGAAATTAAATCGTGTATGCGGCATATTTGTAAACGTACGTTGATTCGCAAATCAGTTGTTTAGAGAAAAGTAAAGTTTGTAGATCAACATCCATGATATTTCTTTTTACTTTCAGGTAATGAAGTATGCAAGTATTATAATTGCCGAAAAATTCGGATTTGAAATTTTGACGAATTTGCACTTTTCATATCACCAAGGACGGGAAACCCATTTTTCGAAAACCCATTTTGCCAGTAAACTCGATAACTCAAAAATCGTTTTGAGTTAGAAGAATGAACTTTGGCATTTGTTCTTTGTTTCAAATTTGTATATTTCTATCAAATTTTTAACTGGGTACTTTTAGAGGAAGTCTTTCTATCTGGCTGTTCAAATATAAGTTTGTATTACAACTACAAAATAAAAAGAGCAAGACAGATAAAATGTGACGTATAGGTTTAACATTCCAAAATATAGATATTTATGACATTTGGAATTGTCATAAATATGTATCTGTCAAGTGTTTGGCCGCTTGTCGGTTTGTATTTCTAAAAGCTTATGAACGCAATGACTTAAATGCCTGAAATTTGCTATGTGATTTTCTGACTGCAATTGTAATTCTGTATCCAATTTTTGAAGAAAAAAAAAGCGTCCAAAATATACATTCGGTGTTGTGATTACTAAGTATTAATTATATTCCAATGATTATTTTTTTTAAAAAAAATCGTCAAAGATCGCACTTTTATAGACTTTTTCTTAATTATTATTCGTCAAAAGCAAGAGGTTAATAATTGGCAAATACATTTATTAAAATATAGAAAAGGAATCGGGAAAACTGTTTCCGATGATTTTGATTGATTACAGTTATAACAAAAATGCACTTACCTATCTTTGAGATTTCCTTTTCTCAGCAGTTTCCTTTATTTCACATGGATCACCTAAATGAGAAATGTGCGTGCTTTCAGAGTGATTTGTGCCAACGTTTCTAAATCCATCTTACTTCTTAGCTTGACTTTCTATCTTCTTTGTAGATATCTTACTGGCTGATGACACACGCCTGGTTGGTTCACAGCATAGTTACACTCATTAGATGGATCACTAATGCAGACTATGTGATAGCAGAAGAACGAGAGCTACATGAAAATGTAGGTTTCCCTTGCATTTGAAGATTTTTTTTTTATCATATGCTACTTTTATCTGTAGAAAATGATATCAGAAATCGATTATTTGCATACTGCCATGGTAATTTTTTCAGTGAGCATTTGAATGATATGCAGTGATTGTAATTTTGCGTAGCTTTGGACAACGCCTAGTTATAAGAAATAGTTGGTTTTCAGAGGAAAAGAAACGACGAGATATTTTATCTACGTATTTACAAGAGTGCTCTTTTCTATTTCAGACAGAAATTAGCTTTCCCACCCCTTTCTTTTAACAAAACTTATTTAAATGCTATTTGATTGACTGTAGCTACTATTACTATTAAATTAAGTCGGCGTCCTGGCATAGGGATAGCGCGTCTTCTCTGTGATCTGAGCGTCTGGTTCGGGAATGGCTGTTCTTCATCTGTGTTACATTAATGAGATGTGTGAATGTGCCTCCTTGTAAAAAGAGGTTCTGCAGCGAATATGACGCGTGAGTAGATAAGACGTACTCTTGGCCCTAGATAGCGCTTCTGAAAATACAAGAGAAGTTTAAAATCGTTGACTGCGTCAGCGGGTTTGTCTATGACAAGTGCCTTAAGAACAATAACTATTAAATTATAAAATTTATATTTCGAGTATAAGAGAAATAAAAAAGAAAAATGTGATATTAGATGTAATTTCAATATATTTTTCCCCACATCAATATTAGCTATTTTAACAATGCAATGTTTGCAGGATATCATGCTCTCTGTAAATTGCAATATGCAAATGAAAACAAACAAACAAACATTCAAAGCGATTGTATGAAACAGGCAGTAAAGAATTTATACATTATCATTTCTTGAATAATAGATGCTTATTAAAAGCTTCTTTCAATTTTTAATTAAAAATCCCACAAAAACAAAAGTAATACTGCTAAAACTCTATTTAAAGTATAAAAAATTAATTTCATTTAATTAATGTTTCAAAAAACCGTATTAGCATCAAGTGTCATCCACTACAAGTTTTAAAAAGTGTATTTAAACTTGAGTAGATGAATAAAAAGTATTTTATTAGAGACTGAAAATTTAAACAAAAGATATAAATATATACATATATATATATATATATATAGGGAGATTGTGAACTAATCATAGGAATTTAAAAAGCTACGAATTTCAGCTCCAGACGATTTTTTTCTCTAATTTTAACAAATTTTTAAAAGTATAATTAAATATATTTTATAGTAACGCTTTTCAGCGTTTTAATTCAAAGTCTTTGCGATAATTTAATTTTTTTTTGGGGTTTGTACACATTATCACTATAATATAATTAGGGCCAAATTCCAAAAATAAAATCAAGATAATCTAATTAATGTTGTTACGATTTTTCGGACAAGAGTGTCAGATCACTTTTAACCCTTTCAGGGGCACTATGCCAAAAATGATTTTTTTTTCGAAACAATTATTTAAATCTGATTATATCCTATTACTGACATGTAATTTACAGTTAAAAAAATTAAGGTCCTTAGGGGGCTGGGGGGTAGGTGACATACTGGGTATGTCACCGCGCATCTAGAACATGTTTTGGAGCGAATTCACAAATATGCAACTCGTAATTAGAAGGTATTTTTATGAAATGAAAGCAGTTTTAGGGATTCATGACGCTTTTTAACATGAATGACGCAAAAAAATGAACTTTTTGAATTCGAAAATAAAGTTTATTGGAATAAAATGAAGACAAATTACATCATATGAAAACATGCTTCCATCTTGAATTTTTTGTGTGGAAACAGAATACTTTCTAAGACTCGTGCTGCCGTCTATTGGCACGATAAAGACTTAAAAAACGTTAGGAAATTTTATGTAGTTATTTCAACGCGATTTTCTAGTTTTAAAAAAATTGTAAAAAGGTGACATATGGAGTATGTCACCGCCCCTGAAAGGGTTAAAACTTTCTTTCATTGAATGTGTCTGATAAGATGTTTGACCAGTTATTGCTTTAGTTAGTTATAGATAGGTTTCTTCACGTTCTTGTGAAAATATAGACCAAATTCCATTTATAACCCTTCGAAAAAATTTGGTTCCAGTTATAATATCTATTCTTTAGATATGAAATCTATTTACCAAATATTATCTATCTAGATATGAAAT
>JAPMOQ010030349.1:3183661-3244525 GCA_026543055.1 Argiope trifasciata | reverse complement strand
TAGATATGAAATCTATTTACCAAATATTATCTATCTAGATATGAAATCTATTTACCAAATATTTTCTTCGTTTTGTAATTAAAGTGTTAACTTATATTCGGACTGATGTACAAATTTCCTTTGAGTGGATTTCGTTCGAAATTGGAAATATACAACTTTGGCATGCAGACAGTATATCAAATTTCAACTTTCTATTTCAAAACGTTTTTGAGTCCTCTTATTCACAGATAGACGTAATGCCAAAAAATGTATTTTTCGAAATCAAAGAAGTCCGAAACCTGAGGATTTGCCAAAGTCTAGGAATTGACCTGTTAAAGATTTTAATACTTTTTATATTTGTAATGCTCTTCTATATAAGAAATCACAAATATTTTAAATTAGAAAGCAGTTATAATCAACAAATAATGTAAAAAATTTGAATATAATAAATACCAAATAAACTACATAATTCTCACCTAGCATGATCAAAAAATTTTTAATGACAAATTTTCATTTCTTTTATTCAATTTCAACTATTAGTTCGCAATCTCCCTATTTATATATCTTATTCAAATTGTCAATAGTTAAGAAAATAATTTTTATTCATCCACTCAAGTTCAGATACATTTTTTAAACTTGTAATGGATGACACTTGATGTTAATACAGTTTTTTAATGTTAATTCATTTATTAAATTTAATTAATTTTTAAAATTTTAAATAGAATTTTAACAGTTTGTAATAAAAATTGGAATCAACAGGCAGTAGCTCAACCGGTGAAATGCAAAGATTTCAGTACTTTTCACGAGAAGGGACAAAATGCGAATTCAATTCTTACGAAAATCAAAAATTTTTTTATTCTTTTTTATGCATAATAATTTTTCTGATAATTATTTAATAAAAAGTACCTAAATTAAACTCGTCTTTGTTGACCTATGATTTGAATCAAAAAAACATATTTTATTACTTGTTTGATTTCAATCGCTGCCAAACGCAGCAGTCAAATCTTCAAGTGAATTAAAATCTTAAAAAGCGAATTCATGGGGATTAGGATCTTAAAAATTAAGTATTACGGAAAACATACAAAAAACATTCCAATTACATAAAACATAAGGCACACAAAAAAATTTATATGAAAAAAAAAAAGATTTTCAATCAGTTTAACTTTTATTTAATGGAATTAAATATAAATATTTTAACGTTATGATGATTGTAAATTCAAGAAACCAGAAGGAAAAAAAAGAACTTGAATTATCTGAACTGCAGGTTAAAAACTTCCGAATTACCCAAGCCATTATTCGGCCTGTCTTATTTTAGAACATGGACAGAGCATGTTAATTCTTCATCGATTTTTCGTACTTCCTCTCGTTTGCTGTAGAATATTCCATTAAGAATCCAAGGACAGTTGTTAAATAAGAGCTATAAATCTTATAATCGAGTGACAGTTACTGGTTACTGACAGTCTTGTTCTGAGCACTATGAAAGTTTATAATATTTTATTTTAACCTCAATATTTTGATAACAAATTGGATTTTTCCATTTAATAGAATAATAAAAACATACTTTAAAACATTATTCCCAATATACCTGTCTTTTTTTTATATTTAATTCTTAACTATCAAAAGTATTAGGATATCTTTCAGGTTTTTATTTTTCAAATTCAGTATCGTATGATTTCTTTCTTACAGAATCAAAATTCATAATTAAGATAATCTATAATCAGGTTAGGAAAAAAACTAAAATATGTGAAATATAGTGAGCAAACGATTGTACAAAATTTTAGAACTCTGCAATTCGGCGAGAAAAAAAAAATCGATTATTTTTAGGACAGAAAGGAAATTAAACCAAATTCTAAATTACTAAGAAACGAATATAGTAATTTTTTAAAAAAATTCCTGTTATTGAGCTAACAAATAAGCAGATTCTTATTTCAGACAATTTGAGACCTTAATCTCGAATAGAATGGCTGATAACCGATTAATGAATGAGGTGGGGAGAGAAGATGCGGCATACAACTTGTGGATGCCTGGATGAATTTGTGAAGTGACCAAGGAATGGGGAAGAAGGATATTGATTTTGGCGTTACTCTTAGTGAGGACGATAAAGATAATATTTTAGATTATTTTATGTTAAGGCAGAAATTGACGAATTATCTCTGGAGAAGGCAGAATGTAAATAGCAAGTCATAGACGCCATTTCCTATCGCTATACCACAAGATCTGAGAGAGAGAGATACACACACACATTTTTTTTAACCATTGTTAATGAGAAAATCATGTGAATCACTGGAGTCAGCATTGTCTATAATAACTTACGACTTCTTTGAATATGATTGATTGCAGCAGAAATAAAATAACAGAAATTTCTACGACTTGGTAATCGAACCCCTCCAAAATCTCGAGATTCGACACCATATGAACGCATGAACTGTTTTAGGTTCGATATTTTACTTATCATTTTACGTTTAAAAATTTGATTTCACTTATAACTAAAATAATATCTACAAACACACATACAAAAAATATTCACCTCTGCGCATGTGATTCATTAGCTAAAACATGAGAAGTATTATTGAAAAATAATTACAAAGACTGATTCAAGCTACACTGATTCAAATTACACTGGAATGCTTATTTGTTTGAATTTTAAAATTGAGCTGAAAAAGTTCATATGCAAAACGAGATCCGAAGTTATTGGGAAAATAATTACTGCATTTTTCATTGAATTTTTTAATTAAAAATTCTAAAAGAACATTGAAAAACTCTTTCTTAGTGACACTCAGCACTTAAAAAATAATTACATTCCAAATTTAGTAGCTAAATTATAGATGATTTTCAGCCAACAAACATTATCGTACAGATTATTTCTATGTATGCACTATTTTTTTTTGTTATAATTTGTCTTTAAACACTTCAATAATGCTTACATCATGTAGGTTCCATTTAATTGTTTTTTCCTCGAGATAAACGTTAAATAATGACGAAAGGAATAAGCAGGATCGCTCAAGAAGAATTATCTAAAAAAGCTATAATAAAAATAAAGCACTATTTTCAATTTTTTTTAAAGTCCAGAAGCCATTTGAAACTTACTTTTAAATCGGGAAGTTAATGTAACTAAAACTATCGTAGATAAAAGATAATTCATATGAATACACTTTCTTCGAGTTGAAAGTGAAATGAGATTTTGAATATTAATCTTGAAATAATAAGTTATTATATCTTTTAGAAAATTAATATTGACCAAAAAAAAAGAATTCAAATGAAACAATAAATATCGTAATTATATATTGAAATAAATGAGACAAATTTTTCTTGATGCAAACACTCAAAAGAATTTATATTTTTCTGGCTAAATAAACGCTATGTTTTGACTAATAATATTTAATTCTTTATATCCATCCACCACCTGTTCCAAAGAATCGTTACGATCAGCGACTACTTTGACAGGTTTCACGAACTTTTAAATCCTTTTCAATACAGCACAGATGGATGATGAATCGACTTGTGAATTTATGTTTTTATATTTTATTTTTGCAGCCAATCTACGGTGAGACAGCTCTGCTGTCGGTAGCTGAAAACCAAGAAACTTTGACAGCCGTGTCCTTATTTTCAAAGAACAAAGCAAAAGACTAATCTGTCTCTGCTCTGCAAAATATCGGAAACTATTTCTTGGAAATTTTTGTGTTTCCGTTGCCATAGAAGCAGTCATTAATATAAGTAGTGCCTTAAAATAGTTGGCAGATGGTAGTTTCAGAAATTAATACTTTTTCATTTTGATATAGTAAGCAATATACATTTTAACCTTGCTTGAATTTATTTTGTACAATTGAAGTTTTCAGATGCAATTTATGTGAAATAAAAAATGTATTTGTATATTAAAATCACTTTATTAAGTTATTTTTAAATATAAAAACAAATCTCAATTGAAATTTTGATGTAAACACGTTCACAAATAAGTAAATTTAAGTAATGTAGAATTTAAAAGAAATATTTAGAATCCATAATATAAGGATTAGCCCTGAGTTGTGAAAGTGAATGCAATTTTTTTTATTCATTCATTTCAAAATCCACTGTTCAGCAAAAAAAAAAAAAAAAAAATTGATTGCATTTAATTGGAATTAAACTTCTTATATATAACTTCATAATTATGATTCTCTCAACAAAATATTATTAGGCAACAATTCTGATAATTAAAGACAATTTAATTAAATAACCAAATCTTAACATTGTGTACACAAATCTTTCTACTCGAGTCGAGTCCCATGACATAATAGTGCCATTAAAAGAACAACTGGCCGAAATAATATACTTTCTGGCTGCATCTTGTCTTTTGAGGTAGTATATTTAACTTTTGAACTCTGCACGGATAATTGGACACGGACAAGTGGAGTCTTTTTTTCTATAACTTTCAACAAAGAAAACCACGCTAAACGTTATTATATATTTAATCTATACTTATAATAAAGCTCAATGTGTGTGTGTGTGTGCGTGTGTGTGTGTGTGTGTTGGCGCTCTACAGGCCAGACCGTTGGACCTACAGCTACCAAATTTGGTACATGTATACCTTGGAGGTCCGGAATGTGCACCTCGGAGCCCTTTTTTCGAATTTTTAATTAGAATTTGAATTAATTAAAATTTAAGCGAAATTTCGACGTTTTTCCGCTATAACTTCCGAAAATATTATCGGATAAACATGATTTTAACATCAATTTGAAGATAAAAAAATTAGCTTTCTAATAGTATCAGTATTTTAACATTTAACTCAAGCTTCTATTTGTAATGAATTTTTAAAGAAGCATTTCAACTATATTTTTCAACAATATATTTCAGACAAAACAATAAAATTTTATCCGCAGGAGCACGTTACGAGTGGAAGGGGAAAAATTATATTTTATCAATAGGTTGCCATCAGATAGATAAAAACTCAAATTAAAAAAATAAATAATTGTAGCAAATTAATCATTTAAAAATGCAATTTTCAGCACGTGTCTGCATGAAATAAAATAAATATGAAATATGTTTTTCTTTAAAAAAAAAAAGAAAATGGAAAGAATTTTTTGTGACTTTTACAATATTATTAACTAAATAAATCAGCTTTGTTTAATAAATGAAATACATCTATAAAAAAGTCTAAATGAAGTAAATAGCTGCATAGTATGTAGCACGAGTCTATAAATACTTTAAAAAATGAAGAATATTTAGCTTTTAATTAAAAAGAGATGAACTTGTGATATCAGTGTTTTAATGTATAACTCAAGCTTCTATTTTTAATGAATTTTTAAAGAAATATTTAAACCATGTTTTTTTTGAGCATGTGACTGGATAAAATAAAATAAAACAATGCCGGAAGTTCAAATAAAAAAAAACTATCATCGCAAATCAAATCTAAAGAAATACAGCTTTCAGTATGTGACTGGATAAAATAACATAAATATAAAAGGAGATATCTTCTAAAAAAATAAATGCAAGGCAATGGATTCTATGATCGTTTGCAATAGATATATAATTAATTCCATAAATTATCTTTATTTACAGTAAACCTGGTTGAATTTAGACAGGATATGCATTGAAATCCCGACTTAATGGCATATTTCTATAATCGTTTGTAATATCTGTATCATTAATTCAATAATTTTTCCCCTTTTTCGCTTTCTTTAAAAAACATATTTAACATTTTGGCAACATCACCGAAAAAAACATTTTTAATATTTTGGAAGCATAATCGATAAATTGTTAGAGCATTAAACTCAAAAAGTTTTTTCGAATAAAGTTACCGACAGTTTAACTACTAATAACTGAATCTTTTAACTTTAACTATTTCTTAAATTTTGGCTAATGAATATGTGATTTAATTGAAAATTTTAGAACGCATTACTCATGGCGAACCAGCTGGTCGCCAAAGGCGGCTAGTGAAACAATAAACTACTTGAACAATGGTAACATAAAAAGCATTACATCAAGATATGTTTAAAAGCTCATGAATAGTTATATGCTAAATGTAACATATCATTAAAAAATTATTATCGTTTCAGTAAAAAAACATTTTTTAAAAAAATTTTAAAGTCCTATATAGATAATTTCTGTGCAAAAACATTTTGAAAGTTTTCATGAAAGAAAAAAAAATCTAAAGCAGTTTAATAAATAAAATTTCCTGAAAACTGATGCCGAAATGCACATTTTTTTACGCTTTAAAGTACATTTGTGCCAAATTTAGTAATTCTAGATCATATGGCATATCTATATTATATCCATGAACATTCATTCTTTTTTTTGTTAGTAGTAAAGATAAGTGACTCAAATAACTAAACTACCTGTATTGCAATAATCAAATAACAAAACTATTATATTATATTTTCATTTCCTTTTTTATTTTACTTATTAATTATAGAAATTAATGATTAAAAGATAAGACTTTTTGATGTTTTTATTTAAAATTAATTGCGTGGAGTCGTCTCATTCACAGAAAAAAAAAACATTTCAAATGCTGGTTTCCTCTTTGAATATAAAACCCCACAACATATTTCATTTTGAAAATCAATTACTAAAGCCTTACCCTTGAATTAAAAAGCAGTATAATTCGTTTCGTAGTATAATTTTTTAGTTATTTTAATATCTTAAGGGTCAAAAAAGGAAATTAAGAAAACTGTCATACATTAAACAGACTTAAAAGTCAAGCTTTACCTTATTTTTTCTATTGAATTCTAAAATATAAGATTCAGACATCTAAAAGATATGGATTTTATCGAATAATCCACCGTTACATAATAGGAGGGGTTTTTTTTTTTTTTTTTTTTTTTTTTTCAGATTAAAAAATGCATTTCCTCAATGAGATGTCACTTGATGTAGCGGATATTATTGCTTCTATTTATTTCTATAACATCAATTTTCAAATACTTGGCAATATTTTTATAGTAATTAAATCCTTTTCGCGTAAGCGCTTCTCAGGATTTTTAAATTCTCAAAACAGGCAATTGTATAGGGTTATCCCAAGATTGGAAGGCCACGAATTAACAAGAATTTTTTTCTTGCGCTATTTTTTGAGAAAATTTATTCAAACTGTAAGAATAATGAAAACGAATCTTATTAAATTAAAATCATGTATAAATTAAAAATCACAACATCATTCTTATGTCATTTTTATTCGTATTTTCAAATTCATTTAAAAATCAGTGTAATCTTATTTCTTTAATCCTTTATTTATTTATTTACATTTAGATGGCTCATTCACAGCACAATAAATCTGGAAAATTTCGTATTAAATAATTTAGATTATATTAAAGAAATTCGTAAGTTTCTTTATTATTTTATTTAAAACTAGCCGCCTTAGGCGACCAGCTGGTTTGCCATGAGTAATGCGTTCTAAAATTTTCAATTAAATCACATATTCATTAGCCTTGAAGTAATTCCGGGCATTGATTGGCCTGAAATTAATATTTTCTTTAAGATGATGGACGGAGAGTTCTAAAAGAACACGTTTTCCTAATAATCTTTAATTTTATAAATCAGTCAGTTTTAATGATCGATTTAGAAGACTGATTGATGTAGCAACTTATATTTAAAATATTAATGAAAATATTTTGTAAAATATGGCTCACAGAGCAAAGTATGAAAAAATCTGAAACTCATTATTCATTAATACATTGTTTGACTCAAGCTACATAAAATGTCATTAATAGTATTAAACAATATATATGCCTATAAATAATATTTTACAAATTGGCCATTGGACCGGAATTTGAATGCATATCCTGTATAAATTCAATCCTTTATAAATAAAGATAATTTATTGAATTAATGATTTAAATATTGTAAACGATCATAGAATCCTTTGCCTTGCATTTTTTAAAGAAAATATCATATTTTATATTTATTTTATTTTATCCAGTCACGTGCTAAAAGTTGCATTTCTTTACATTTAATTTGCAGTAATAGGTTTTTTTTTTTTTTTACTTTCGTCAAAATGATGTCAACATGGTGATAAAACCTATTTTTTTTCCCTTTGACGTGCTCTTGTGGATTAAGTTTTATTGTTTTATCCGAAATATATTGTTGAAAATATGGTTAAAACCTTTCTTCAACAATTCGTTTAAAATAGAGATTTAAGTTATATGTTAAAACACGGATACCATTAGAAAGCTAGTTTTTTTTATCTTTAACTAGATGTAAAAATCATGTTTGTGCGATATTATGTGCGAAAGCTATAGTGGAAAAATGTTGAAATTTCGCTTAATTTTTAATTAATTCAAATTCTAATTTAAAAATTCAAAAAAAAGGGCTCCGAGGTGAACATTCCCGACCCCCAAAGTATACATGTACCAAATTTGGTAGCTGTAGATCCCACGGTCTGGTCTGTAGAGCGCCAACACACACACACATTGAGCTTTATTATAAGTATAGATAAAAAATATATGTTATTTTTTATTTAAAATCACTACAAAATTTAAGAAATAGTTAAAGTTAAAAGATTTAGTTATTAGTAGTTAAAGAGTCGGTAACTTTATTCGAAAAACTTTTTGAGTTTAATGCTCTAATAATTTATCGGTTATGCTTCCAAAATATTAAAAATGTTTTTTTTTTTCGGTGATGTTGCCAAAATATTAAATATGTTTTTTTAAAGAAAAGGGGAAAAAATTATTGAATAAATGATTTAGTTGTAAACAATAATAGAAACCTTTGCTTTACACTTATTTTTTCAGAAAATTTCACATTTTATATTTCTTTTATTTTATCCAGTCACGTGCTAAAAGTTGCATTTCTTTAGATTTAATTTGCGATGATAGTTTTTTTTTTAATTTGAGCCTCCGTCATTGTTTCATTTTATTTTATCCAGTCACGTGCTAAAAAAAAACACGGTTAAAATATTTCTTTAAAAATAGAAGCTTAAGTTATACATTAAAACACTGACACCATTAGAAAGCTAATTTTTTAATCTTTAAATTGAAGTAAAAATCATGTTTGTGAGATAATATTTTCGGAAGTTATGGCAGAAAAACGCCAAAATTTCGCTCAATTTTTAATTAATTCAAATTCTAATTGAAAATTCAAAAACTCGCCGCGAGGTGCACACTACCGACCCCCAAAGTATGCATGTGCCAAATTTGTTAGCTGTAGATCCAACAGTCAGGCCTGTAGAGCACCAACACATACACATTGAACTTTATCTATATCTATACTTATAATAAAGCTCAATGTGTGTGTGTGTGTGCGTGTGTGTGTTGGCGCTCTACAGGCCAGACCGTTGGACCTACAGCTACCAAATTTGGTACATGCATACCTTGGAGGTCCGGAATGTGCACCTCGGAGCTCTTTTTTCGAATTTTTAATCAGAATTTGAATTAATTAAAATTTAAGCGAAGTTCCGAGGTTTTTCCGCTATCACTTTCGAAAATATTATCACACAAACATGATTTTTACATCCATTTAAAGATTAAAAAAATTAGCTTTCTAACGGTATCAGTTTTTTTAATTTATAACGTAAGCTTCTATTTTTAAAGAATTTTTAAAGAAATATTTTAACCATGTTTTTATCACGTGACTGGATAAAATAAAAGAATGCCGGAAGTTCAAATAAAAAAAAATTATCATCGCAAAATAAATCTACAGAAATGCAACTTTCAGCACGTGACTGGATAAAATAAAATAAATATAAAATGTGATATTTTCTTTAAAAAATAAATGCAAAGAAAAGGATTTATGATCGTTTGCAATATCTAAATAATTAATTCAATAAATCTTCTTTACGGTAAACCTGATCAAATTTAGACAGGATATGCATTGGAATCCGACTTAATGGGATATTTTTATTATCGTTTGCAATATCTGTATCATTAATTCAATATTTTTTTTTTCATTATAAAATGTGATAGTTTCTAAAAAAATAAATGCAAAGCTAAGGTTTCTATAAAATCTGCAAGAGCACGTCAGATTGAAAAAATTAGTTTTTTTCACCGTGTTGCCATCATTTTGACGGAAGTGCAAATTAAAAAAATAAAAAAAAACTATCATCGCAAATTAAATCGGAAGAAATACAACTTTTAGCACGTGACTAGATAAAATAAAATAAATATAAAATGTGATATTTTCTTTAACTCAATCATTAAAACTGACTGATTTATAAAATTAAAGAATATTATCAGTAAAACTCTTTCTTTTAGAACTTTCCGTCCATCATCTCAAAGAAAATATTAATATCAGGCCAATCAATGCCCGGAGTTACTTCAAGGCTAATGAATATGTGATTTAATTGAAAATGTTAGAACCCATTACTCATGGCGAACCAGCTGGTCGCCAAAGGCGGCTAGTTATAAATATAGATTATTTAAATTTTTAATTATTTAAATACGAGATAATGAAGTTAAGTCTCTTGTCTGCAATCCATAGTTAAATATTTTGTTATAACAATTTGTAACAATATTTACTTCTTAAAAATTGCTTATATGGAGATTAAGAACCAATAAAGAATATCAGATTTTAAAAGTTAAGGGGTAAAGTGGGTCGAATTTTATTTTATTGAAGAGCTTAGTTCGGCCTCTAGGAAAAAAATCGTTATAAATTATTTTAAAAAAATACTAAAGCGCTGAATAGTTTGTTAGGTCATACTTTTATTATTAACACATCACCAAAACTGAAAAATATGTGATTTAAATACTTTAGAATCGTAATAAAATTTAAAGAACTCATTAATTGCCTTTTGAATTTTCTCGAATTTACATTATACATAACGAATATATTACAACGCTCAAAAGCTCAGCTCGAAAATATGGTTGAATTTCGAAGTTTTAAACCTATACGTGTAAAAGAAAAAAAATGAAATAATATTTGTAAGTATTTCTGTTTGTTTTTTTAAAAAAACATAAATATAATTGTTCGAAAACACAAAAATTAAAAAATTAAATTAATAAACAGTGCGATTTGGCAATGTAATCTTTCTCTAATTCATACGTTCATCTCGAGTTTTCGATTACAAAAGCAACTAGTTCTATAAAAAACACATTCTATTATCTTTAATGTATTATGAAAAAGCCGCAAAAATAAATCGATTCACAAAAGTCTATCTTAATCTTAGCGTGACTACTCGCGCTGAATGAAAATATTATTCATATCTTACCTTTCAGCTTGCATGTTTCCACTTTATGTCCGTAGAATACGAGTTTGCATTTCCTTTGGCCTTTTACAATACCATCCCTCCAATGAAAATGTTGAATACAATTAGATTTGTGTGCTGGTTATTATTGATAGAATAAATTTAATTTTTTTAATTGTGAAAAGAGGAATAGCAAAGGATGAATTTTTGATGTTTAAAAGTGAGTAAAAATATTTTATAAATAAATAAAATTGAACTTCAGAATTATCACCGAAAATTACGGAGGTTGCTAAACTGCGAGTTAATTGGCTAATATTCTCAGAGGAAAAGATTATTCGATTAATTAAGTTACTATGAGTTCGCAATCTCACTATATATTTATTTATTTATATATCTTGTTCAAATTTTCAATCGTCAATAAAATACTTTTTATTCATCCACTCGAGTTCAAATACATTTTTTAAACTTGTAGTGGATGACACTTGATGTTAATAAAATTTAAAAAAATATTAAATCATTGATTGAATTTAATTAATTTTTAATACTTTAAATAGAGTGTTACCAGTTTATAATGAAAATTGAAATCAATCGGCGGTAACTATCGGTAAAATGCAAGGATTTCAGTATTTTTCACGGGAAAGTGAAGAATAGAAGTTCAATCAGCAATTTTTTCTTACTTATTAATTTTTTGATAATTATTTAACAAAAAGTAACTAAAATAAAAAAAATCTTTCTTGACCTACGTAAGAATTTAATTATAATTTTTTTATACATTACTTGTTTTTTTATTTATTTACAAGATTATTATTAATGCCGAGCGAAAATATTCTATCATATTCAAACATTGCGATGACCATCTGATAATTAGTTGCATTTTGATAAAATAACTTTCTTTTGTGAAAGATCTTCGAAAAGTTGAAAGAAAGAATAATCGACTTTATTTTTTAAGGAGGTTGAATTTTAAAAAAAGAATTTATATCTTCTAATACAACTAATATATTCATATATAAAGCTACCTCCTCATTTTCTGCGTTTATAAATAGGAGTTTGCCAATTAACATAATAAGTAGCCATCATTTCATATGATGCTTTAAATTTCAGTAATTTATTTACATAAAATAATATGCAATTCTACTTCTTTCAATAATATATAAAAAAACATGTTTGAAAGTTTTTTTAGTTATAATATTTAAAAATAAAGGTTAATATAGCTTAAAAATCATTTTAAAACTGTAATTGAATCGAGAAAACTTTATAAATAAATACTTTTACTGTGCCATTTTTCAGGGCTTTGAATCAATTTAGGGTTATGACCTCCTACTTTACTAAATTTGCTGCACAACTTTTATTCTTTCTGAAAAATTGTGTTACAATACAAATGTTTAATTTTAAGGATTAACCTATTCCAACCATTAAGCATTTAAAACTATGAACCCAATTTTAATTATGCGCTCAAGCTATCAAGCAAGGATTTAGAACCTGTTCCTTATAGTTTCAGATAGTTTAATCAGTCTTAATTTATCATAAAATTGAATGCAATCAATAAAATTTTAATTGCATTTCAAAGAAAAATTGATACAATTTTTCTTCCTTAACTATTACTATTGATTTAAATTACGATTATTAATATTTATTTAAAAATTTCGTGGTAGATATTTTTCTACTGTAATACTCGATCAGCAATAAAATTGATAGTTCTAAAACGAAGTAAACGGATGCAAAAAGCACACCGAAAAACAAAATTCGTCTATTATGTGAACGACTCTCAGAAGTAGGTTTTGGTGACTTCACTTTTTTTTTTAACTAAAATTATACAAATAATAATTTTTTAGGTAAAAATGGGATTTTATTTTTTTAATATCAAATTACTCCAAATTACTAATGCAATTTTTAAATTTTACTTTCAATTTATCACTATTCTAGAATTTAATTATTCCCTTTTATTTTATTGTTATTTAACAAACTCACTGCCGATAATGAGGACAGACATTATTTAATGTAATAAATTATTCATGTGAATCTTACATCAGACATTCATAATCACACAAACTCTTCCATGCCAATGGAGAGGAGGCGACCGACCATCTATTTGAAACCTGGTCAAAATTGGCATGGCTTAAAATGAAAGGCTAGGTAAGTCATATCACTGACCTCTGACCAGCCACTAAGGCGCATGGACTAACCACGCAAGACTGCATGACTGGACCGCCGCTAGAGCAACACTGGCTGGAAGTATGGTTGAGTCTTAAGGGCCATCACCGGCCAAGGTACAACCCTCCACTAGGTAGTACGTCCCATCATAGTTAGAAGGGCCAGAACCCCCAACTTTTATTGTGCCAACCGATGATTCACTGAGAGAATTTATTTGATTTTGAAATGGATTTCTCTTGAATGCCTATCCTAAATGGTTAGCCTTTAAATTGAATGGTAAGATTTTCTACAATTCTATTACTTAGGTTTGGGTGGATCATGAATGGCCCATTTTTACAGTTTATGTCGGTCTTACCATAAAAACAAACTGTACTGAAACTTTTCAAGTTTATTTTGATAACGAACACATTAAATATATGATCATATGTCAAGTTAAAGTGTACAACTTTGTTATACACCGAAAGAAAAATTCCCTGCCAGATAATGAAAATTAAGGAATTTTGAGAATATCGGAATTAATTGAAATACTACTCAAAAGAAAATAATTGGGGAGAGGGGGAATATATATTTGACAACGTCGAAATTCCAAAAATTTAACTTGATGACATATTTTAATGTCTAAAATTATAATAACTTTTCAGCTTGTTCTCTTAGATTTTATAAAATATTTTATCTTAACTAATCTTGATGTTAAAGTTAAAAATTAAAATCAGAAACAAATGCATTTCAAAAAATCTATGTACATTTTACAATTTAAATATATATATATATATTCTGTTTTAATTTAACTGAAAGAAATATTGTCGTGAATCAGAATCTTAATCGGTGCTACAGATATTCATTAATATAATTTTGTACTAAGTTGAATGTATACGAAAAATGACAGGCAATCTTTATTCAGCACAACTGTAAAGCTCATGCATCATTAGATAACATTTATCATCATCACTTTTTTAAAATTTTCCTTTTTTTTAAAAAAAAAAACCAGGTCACTATATAAGGAAACTTACCAACATTCTATTTAAAAAAAAATAATAAATAAGTATATTTAGGTATCGCATTGAAAGGAATGTAATACAAAGGAATGAAATGTTATCCGAAAGTATTCTACGAACAGTAATTTAGTTTCAGATGCCCTTCATATGAATGAAATCTTTTATGAGTAAATTGCAATTTGGCCAAAATAAATATAATATTTTGTCAATTTCTCAAGTTAGATTCGGAACACCCTTTTAAATTACCTCCCAGAAATTTTTTATAATTTGTTCCCCGTCCTTTATTTTGTAATGGGTGCTAATGAAAATGCAAAGTTAATACCTTAATTTTCTAAAAACAAACTATTATTCATCCCACCAAGATGCACGATAGTAAGATTATTAAGTTTGAATTACTGGCATTATTTTAAATTCTCATAGTGGTGTGTACAATGTGATAGTATTATTAACATTAACTCTCAAGAAAACGCTAATCATTCCATTTTATTTCTTTTAGTGTAGTTATATTCTTTCTTTTTATCTATAATTCATGATGCATAGATGCTCTAAATAAGGGAAGAAAGAATATGAATTGAGAGTAATTTGTTTAAGTCAACTTATGGTTTCATATGACATTATTAATCATAACATCCATTTCTTTTTTACTTGTAAAACTGTTTTTCCTACATAATCACAGTTCATGGAATAAAGTATCCATAAAAGTGGTTGAAATAATTTTTCCACACAAACGATTCTAAGCCATAAAAGATTCATGTATGTGAAATAGAAAACCGTCATTTCAATATTTATATGTAATCTATTTCCAACATATTTCATACATTCTCTTAAAAAACAAAAAAATGAAATCGCATTCTATTTTGCATATTATCTTCAGTGTAAGCAACAGAAATATTTCTTTTCATTAATTCTTAATTTTAAAAAGAGAGAGAGAGAGATGAAGAGAAAAAAGAGTGGTTTGGAGAAAGCGAATCATCAAAAAGTTCAGCGTCGAGATTTTGATGAGTTCACTTGTTTGAATCCCCCCCCTTGAACCCGAGAGTAACATTTTTGGAATTATGTCTCTCTCTTTGTATTTGAACACAGTTACTCAAAATTATTTTGAACTAAATAAATGAAATTTCGTGGTGATTTGACACCAAATTTATAGATTTCTAACAAATTTTGAGAGAAATTCTTCAGAAAATTTGTTATTATATGTCTTAAAAGTGATAACTACAAAAAGTAAAGAAGTAGTTAAATAAAATTTGACCCTCAAATTTAGCATTTAAAGATTAGATTCATGTCAAATTTTGAATAAAAGCCATCAATGTGTTTTCTATTTATTGATATGTATTCTCGGATGCATGCAATTCAGAGTGATGCGATAATTCAAAAACACAACAAATAAATGGAATTTGATAAGTGATCTTGCAACTAAATTTGCATTGTGAGGTCGGGAAAGAAAGCCTCCTAAATACAATACTATACAACGTATAGTGTTAGCATTTTGGATATACTATTCAAAGAATTTTACAAGTAGCATTCACACAATGTAGCACAAAACATTCAAATGTGGAATTCTGAAAACAAAATTTTGAGCACTCAGATTTTCCACAGCCTTGCCCAAGGTTCACAATTTTATGCGGATGAGACAGACATAGCATTTATATTCTGAAAGCTTGCATGAGAGTTTTGGGAGACCATAGATTGTTGCTATTCTTATAATATTAAGGGATTTTATCAATCGCGGTATTTTTTTTATTTTTTGGAGTACTTTAGTTTTTTATTTTCCGTTCATAAAATAAAAACACCATTATTTAATTTTCAGCATATCCTTGAGGTAGTTGATTTGATTCTAATTTTTAAATTAGAATCAAATCAACTACCTCAAGATTATTAAATTTATTTATTTTAATTAGAATTTAATTAAGATTTAAATTAGAATTAAATTTTTATTTTATGGTGGTTTCTAATTTTTAAATTAATGATTTTTAAGAGAGAACAGATCAAATAATTTGACATTTAATTTAATCAACCTAAAGTGTTATCAAAATGAAAACTACGGATCGGTAAAATTTGCTAGTCTTCTAGATTTGCTGATTAAAAAATATTTTTGAAAAAATAATTCGAGGAAAGCAAAGCTTTTGTCATCGTCGAGCAGTTTCTTATAACCTTTAAATAAAAACACTAAATTCATATCGATGATTTTTCAGGGTCGTATCGTAAATATCACTATCGTTCCAGCGCCATCATTTCATTTCATCATTATTCATTATATCATCTTCGTAAAGGAAAGTACTTAATCTAGTCCTTAGGTTATCAAATAAATTTACTTCGCTTCCATCTGTTTGCATATGGTAATTAATTATCCCATTTATTTTTGAAATAAGCTCATCTTTTTCTGTGTATTAATTGAAAATTCTGTATTAAATAAAAAATAAGTTTAACATTGCAGATGCTTTGACCGGCTTATGTTGGTATAAATAATTGTAACCATTGAATAAAAAGTATAAGATTTAAATTGATATATTTATTATATATCGTCTTAATCCGAAAATCGGCTCTATTATTGCGATATTTATTCTAAGATCAGCTTGCCCTTCGCCCTTTTAATTGTTATTTTTTTATAATAATTCGCCAAAAAATGTTTACTAATTTAAAAATGAGTATTTGTTTTTTTTACTTTCCTATTGTATTGAAAATCGTAATAACTTCAGAAACTGAATTCCTTTAATGTTGGAAACTTTAATAGGTAATTTGATATACCATGAGCATTTTCTTCCCTGATAAAATGTCAAATTTGTATAATTTTATTTATTGTTAATGTTCTAAAATTGATAACGAATTTTCGATATTTAACATTTGCGTAATAGTGCTGATGTGTTTCTTTTGGACTAAAATTGTCGCGGTTGAATTTCTACTCCAAAATCTATTCTCATTTATAAAAAGATTTCTATTAAAAAATAAAATTTCGATAATAAATTTATATATGCAATACTACTAAATAATATTTTAATCAGAAAGAAATCTAATTAATAATTCCTAAATTAAAAATAGTAACTTTTAAATACTGATTCATTTTATATGAAATAAAATTTACCAATTTATTAACTACCGTTAAGAATAGAATTTCCATATTACTTAAAATATTAGATTTTTTTCAATAATATTAAGTTATATTAACACGATATTATATTTTTTATATTAATGATATAGAAAAAATAACTGCTGATCATGAATTTATATTGTTTATTACAAAGTAAATAAATTATACATGTATGGGATTAATAATGAGATTTTTCTTTTGATTACTGACATGTGTATATTATCAATGTGAGATGGAAAATTCATTTGTCTGATAACTTTTATGGAGAGAAAAAAGGAAAATTAAAACATTTTCATTCTGCAGTTTTGTATTTTCTTTAACTAAATATATAATTTTAAGTAATGTGAAATATTTTTAATTTAGAATATTTCTCCATAAATTCAAAGTAATATTATTTGATGTTCCCTGAACTGTAACATAAATTGTATAAAGAATAAGTCAGTATGAGTTTTCAGTTATTTTGCTGTATTTTACATTGTAATTTAATTTCAAATAAATGGTTAGTTTTAATTAAAGTAATAATTTTTCTTTTTAATTAAAAAGGATATTTTAAAGTGTACAAATCTGTCTTTTAATATTTTATTTATCTTTTGAATTTCTAAGAATATTTCAGCTACTGAATGTGAAGAAAATATGCAAAAACTTGAAAAAGAAAAAAAAAGTTGTTGCATCCTTATAAAGGTTAAGGGCTAAGAAATGTATCATTAATAAAATGTAAAATTTGATCATCCCTTTCAGAATTACTTATAAATAATTTTTAGCTTTAAATCTATTTAAGAATGACTCATATTTCTTAAATATTTTCATAAGAAAGAATTACTACATAAATATATAGTTAATTGTAAAAAAGTAAATAATGTAAAATTATCTTGTAAAAATTGAGAAAATAATTAAATATCTGTATTATTTCATCAAAGTGAAAATATGTAATGCATTGTATTTGAAGGCTTAATCTGTTATTAAATGATATTTTCTCAAGTATGAATGAATTACAATTCTTCACATATTCAAATATAGAAAGTTGAATAACTGGTGTTTTTTTCCCCCATTTTAATACCTGTTAATGTTTGTTTAATTTGAAATCTCTATTTGCTTTTTATATTCCAAAAGAGTTGGCAACTTTAAGAGATTTGGTAACTTAAAAATTTTATTATTAACTATCAAAGTATAAGTGTATAAATCTGTCATTTACATCCTTATTTGATTTCTTAATACTCTAATAGAAGCAATATTTAGCCTGTAGTATAACTGTTTCTTTATAAAAGTTAAGATCTCTTTTTGATATACCGTAGAAATTTTGTCCATGGATTATGCTCATAAATAGTAAAATGTTTGAAAATTTAAATAATTTTTTTTTCTATACCATTTGTTTTTATATATGTGTGGAATTATATTCCTTCAAACATTTACTTCTTTTTTAGATGGCAGTTACTCAAGATAGATGGCAAAAAGATGCAGCGGATCAAAATTTTGATTATATGTTCAAGATCTTGATTATCGGCAACAGCAGTGTAGGGAAAACTTCCTTCTTATTTCGATATGCAGAAGATGCATTCACTTCTGCTTTTGTCAGTACTGTGGGTATTGATTTTAAAGTAAAAACTGTTTTCAGGCAAGACAAAAGAGTCAAATTACAAATTTGGGTATGTGTCCCTTCTTACAGATTCTCTTTTTAAAAAAGTATAGTAACTGCTTACTATAACTCTGAATTATATTTATATATACAGTTTCTATAAAAGACTATCTTGCAAAATCAAACTGTTGTATTATGTGTGTGTACTTATGTGGAATTTTAATACTAAACACATTTTGTTTTGTTGTAATAGAAATCTATTACATTCATCTTTTAAAATAGGATCAACAGATTATTTTGTTATTATTAGATATCATTATTTGCAAACGTTATGCTTTTATTGAAGTACAAAATTTCTCTAAAATCTATTTTCAATTTGAAGATTTTGTTTAGATAATAAATATATTGCTTATATTGAAGTATAAAATTTATTTAAAATCTGATTACAATTTCATGAAATTGTTTAGAAACCAAATTAATATACATATGGGACAATTATATTTATTAAGAAGAGGAATTATGATTTTTTTATTTTATAATTTTATTTTACCTTATTCAATACATCTCTTTTGTACAGTATTGATTATACAAAAAACTTCAGAATATTTTTCCATCCCTTTTCTGTATTCACATATGATCTGTTGTAGCAGTAACATGTTATCCTTTTTATCATTATTATTATTCATTATATTTCCTCTATAATTTTTTGTGTGTCGTTCATTACATGATATGCATGATGATGAATGTTTCTAATAACTAGTCCCTGCTTCAGTGAGTATACATTAAAATTTTGTTGGATTAAAATATAATATTACTTGTTGGTCATTTTTTTTTAGGAATACTCTATTTATAAGGATTTATTTAGTAATCTCTTTCAAATGCTAAGGACTTAGAAAAAATATATACAGTAAGATCACAAACTTTAATAGTAACTCTATGCATTACATTACATTACTTTTATTTGCTTTGTCATTAATTGCTTGTATAGTAACAGTTGAAATTTTACATTTGTTAAATGTTTTTATTAAAAAAATTTCTCATCACTTACATTTTTTAAAATTTGTTTAGTATATCTGAACTATCCACATAGTAAATATTAACATGATTTGAATATTCTTAATAGTAATATTTATTTCAATTTTCTCATTAAATTTATGAAGGATTTCATAGTATTAATAAAATTATCTTTTATTTACTGTATTATCCTAAATTGAAACAATTCATTTGTTGTTTCTTATTTTTAATGTAATCATGGAATAGTTCTGAGTTAATCAAAAAAAATTAATTATATCTTTTCGCATGTACATAAGTAGCTTGTCGTCTTATAATTTAGTGAAGTATATCTGTATTTATCTGTCCATAAAAGAGTAAAAGTAAAATTGTCGTTAAAAAACATGAGCAAAGTTAAAAATGATTCTGCTTCGAAATTCTGCTGGATTATATGTCAAGTTGTTTTGAAATGCATAAATAAAATCTTTATTTACCAATAACAAATTTAAATCCCTAAATATTCTTTCAGTCAAAGACTGAAATATCTCACTGATTTTTTTTTTTTTTTTTTTTTAAGAAAAGGTTAATTAATTTATTCAATTTTAGTTACAAAGTTTTTGTTCTCTTTTATATTTCAGAGTTGTAAGATAAATCATCATTGAAATCTTTCTTAAGTATAAAATTTTCTTATTTAAGTGTAGAAAAAGAATACATGAAAATAAAAGTCATTAAGTCAAACCAGTGCTTCATTTATCCACTGGCATGACTTTTAAGATTGTTAAATGCAATCTATATGTAAGTACAAGAGTGGAGAAAGGAATTTGTGGTATTAAAAAGTAAAAGCATTTTTAAAAATTTATGATAATCATAGCCAAAAATTATACATATGCATTTGAAGCCATTTGCTGATTGTCAATAATATATTTTAAAGAATTGTCAAATATCAGAATCATCATTCATTCAACGGTACCTTTATATCACATTTTGAGACCACTCCTGTTAAAAGAGATAACATTTATAAAGCTATTTGAAATATCTTGTATCTTTATATATATATGGAACAGTATAAAACGTTTTCTTATGGAGTCTTAAATTTGAGTTATTTTAACCTGTAGAAAATATTTTTAAATCTAAATATAATAAATTCAATTTATCTGCATTCTTTAAATTCCAATGTCTTTTAATCATATTCAGATTTAACTACTCAATTTGAGGTTGCAATATGGTATGGAAAACATACACCTAAAAGAAATGTTTGTTCACCTAAATTTTATTAAAATCCCTATTTGAAGATCTCTAAGCTCAGAATATTTTCCCCCTAGATATTTGCCTTTTGTGAAGAGATATTATTTGTTGATTTATTGTCATTGATTTAATAAAGAAATTTTTAAAAGTTGAATATTTTGCTTGAACATGAAGATCCAAATAAAAAATTGCTTTGAAAAAAACCTTTTTCTGCTTATTTACCAAAAGTTGTTTGTATTTGTGTGAAAACATGCATTAGTGGATGAGTGAGGGATAAATTCAAAAATATCTACTACATCTTTGAACCTTTTTTTTTTATCTGCATATTTCAAACTTTAATACAGTAACCTTAAATTATGTTAGTTTCACTTGCTATTGAAATGATTGGTGTGTTTCCAATGCACTCTTTTTATTTTTAATGCTTCACTTCTTTTTCCTTAAAAAGGATCTTACCATTTAAGAACTTTTCAAATGAAATAATAGTTTCATTAGTTTAAATGGTATATCAGGTCTTCCAAAAACAGAATTTTTTATTTTGCTATAGTTATATTTATTTCAAAATATTTACATATCTAACATTTTGCTTCATTGCAATTCATACAATTAATTGGTAGATAAAATGGATAGTAAAGTTATTTTTTTGCAAAATTATGATGTTATATTATTTGGTTCATTTATGTTATTTTCATGTACACAATTAATACTAAAGGTGTAAAAAGAAATCACATGGTCTATTAAAATTTGGCTTAAAAGTCTATTAAAATTTGGTATCTAATGATACTTTGTTTAAAGTTTCATGGATATTCATCTATGCATGAAAAGTTCAACTAAAATTAGCTACATCTATTATTCCTATTGCTCCAACTTCTTACTAAATACTCTGGTCTTTATTGCCACTTATAATAAAGAAAATGAGAGGTTGAAATAGTCTAATATGTATCTTTTGTCAAGACTTTTGTTCAAGTCATGGCAAAAACAATGCAACAAGCCAATATAGTTTTCAAAAATAATTTGAGAAAAATAATTTATTCTTCTACTTAGAAATTACAGTTACAGGAAATACTAAGCTCTAATAATCGGGAAATAATTTTTAGAATGTAAATGAATTTGAAAATATTAAATATAATTCACAAAATAAAGTATATATTAAAAAATTTAAACTTTTTGGTTGGTTAAAGAGACTGTTATTCTGTGGAAATTATATATATTAGATTTATTAAAAGAGTACAGTATCCTTGTGATTTTATTAAAGGTCATATTATTTTGGTATGATTTTTGTGTATGTTTCCTAGAAATAAAGATCTGACCCTGCTGCATATTCATGAAAGGATCATTTAACATTCTAGAATTTTTATCTCTAATCAAAGTTTAACTTTTGTATTGAAGGATACTGCCTTTTCACTTAATATTTTAATTTTTAGATTGTACCTTTTTTAAAAAAAAATTTTAGGTTTAGATTGCACACAAGAATTAAATGTATAATTCTTGTGTTATTCTTTAAAACAAATTAGTTAAGGTGCGAAAACCCAACTAAGGCAAATGGGGTGTGAGCTTGTATATTATTCTTTTTCATATAAATATTGTATATTGTATATTATTCTTTTTCTATAAATTGTAAAATATGCTTTTTGGATTGTTTTTCCAATACTTAGCTTGGTTTTAGATCATAAATATATCTTGTAAGCTATTTAATAATGATAATTTTTACAAATTGTGTTTAAATAAGAACTATACTCATTTCATTAAGAAACATGATAGTTTTCTAAAATATTCTGAATGGTATTTGTAACAAAGATTCCTTATTTTAGAAATGTGTTTTATTTAATTTAAATTTGTTTATCTAACATGTTGAACTGTTAGTAAAAAATTTTTAAATATATTTGAGTGTTCAAGTACAACAACATGCTGTGAAAATGATAGGTAGTAAAAAGAGAAAAAAGAAAGTGAGTTTCATAGGATAAGGTTATTATATTTAACATATTTGGTCTATGTTTTTGATATTGTTTATTAGAAAAAAAATGTTAACAAAAGAATGTTAAAACAAAGCATAAGAGTGCTTAAAAGAGAAAATTTCAATTTTTCATATGTTATTTTATACAAATGAAAACAATTTTAGTACACATAAATTATTAAGTTAATTGGAAGATTCAAAAGTGCATTTATATTCTTAATAGTGTAAGTTGTGAGATGAACTTGACTTACAATGTAACAAATCTTCTCTTTCCCCAAATTGTAGCACAGATTCTAAAATTCATAATGTGCAATACACTAGATCTGTATATGATTCTATTGAAGGGCATGATTTAAAATGAAAAAAATTCATTTTATGTATAATAATCTTAATAAATAAATAAATAAAAGTTTTATCTTTATATGCATTTTCTCTTTCCTTTCACTTTTTTTTTTTTTTTTTTTTGAAATTTAAACTATGCATTGTCATCTGTTCAAGCTATCATAAATGTCAGTATTCTGTCAGAAGTAACAATTATCAACCTATTAATTTTAAGTAATTATTCATTAAAATGGTAAAAATTATCAGTGTGTTATTAAAAAATGGAATAGTGGAATCATGTGTCCGAAAATACTCTTTTCCAATTTTAGAATCCAATTCATCTGCAGAAGTTGTAATGTAATGCATATCAACATCTAATTTAATAGCTTATGCAATGGCCTTTAATCTAAATTAACACTATTATTTATTTTATATCCCAATGCATATCTTTAATACTGATTTAACAAACATCTTGGCATGTAATGTGAACTGTTAAGCCACATTTCTCTCATTCAAATGTATCTGGTGTCAACTGTATAAATGTTATATATCTTCAATTGTGTAACTGTGTAAGAATTTTGAGTTTGTGTCGTCTCTTCAACTTCCCTCAAAATTAGCAATCTTTGTTATTTCTTACTTTTATATATAGTACTCTAGTGTTGCAGAATTCCCAAATTTTTTTCTTTCTTTTTGGATTGATTTAATTATATTCTGATATAAATTCTTGAGCATTGATAAATTAGTTAAATATCAGAAATAAAAACTAAATATCTTCTGTAAAAGAAATAATTTAAACAGCCATATCCTGAAAAAAGGATATAATTAACATATTCTATAAATGCATTAAAGAAACATTCTATGTGGTTTTGTTAACTTTTCCATTTCTCTCATTTGAATATATACAGTAAGAAATGCATGCATAAACTATATTGATTGTTATATTTCACAAATTTTAAATATAATTTTTTTTTTAATTTTATGCATTCACAAATCTTATTTAGACTTCTAATCAGACTTTCTAGTATCCATTAAAAAATTGTCAATATTTAATTTTGTTTATGGATTTGGTAAGGGCTTGGTTTCTTTTTGTAAATTCTAACAATTTTTTAGGTTGATAAAAAGTTTTATAAATTATACTATTCTTTTTTCCTTTTATCAAATATAAATTAATTAGTAAATACGATTTCATACATCATCTTATTATTCAGTTTCAGTTAAAGATAAATCTTTAAAAAATGAAACAAGTAAGAGTCCATTTCAACTATGTGTATGATTATTTATTTTCTTGGGTTAATGATATATTTATCCATTTAAATAAAAATAATGGTAAATGCAACTATAGAATATTTTAAAGACTTAATAGGATGAATATGTGAGAGGCATGAAACTATTGATATAAGGAAATACTGAAAAAAAAAAAAGGTTATATTAAGCAACATATTTCTCATTAAAAAAAAAAATACTAAGTGCATATAATAATCATTAATTGCATTGAATAGTCATTGCTACTTTGTTCTTTTATCAAATTAATATATATTGGAAATCTCTAGTTGTAACAGGGATGAATAATAATAAAAAGAATCTTGCATGAGAAATTTTAATTTAAAGGCATGGTGTCAGAAATATAGGCATATTGTTTTGTATTATTGGCTGTATTTTTATAGAAAGAATATTAACAATCAGAATACTCAATCATATTTAATCTCCTTTCAGGATACAGCTGGACAAGAACGTTATAGGACTATTACTACAGCATATTATCGTGGAGCTATGGGTTTCATTCTTATGTATGATGTTACAAATGAGGAATCATTCAATAGTGTCCGCGACTGGTAAGCAAAAAAAAAAAAAAACATTTAAATGTATAAATAATTTGTGTTAAATGTTTTCATTATAAGGTCATATATTATGTTGACGGTAAAAATATTTATTTGAAAAATTTTAATTAAATATTTTTATTGAAAATAAATATAATATAAATAAATATAAATAATAATATAATATATAAATAATAATAATATATAATAATATAAATAAAATATATATAATATAAATATTTTAAAATATTTATATTATCAAATTATATGACATGTGATTTGGGTGTTTGCAATTTTTCATAATAAATACTAATGTACTTTTAAAGCAAATTTTTTCTTGATGTTTTTTGGTCGTTAAAACCATATTGTAGCTTTTATAGTATTCTTATTATTAAACAATATTTAAATATAATGATATTCAATTTGACCATAGTAAATATATAATCTTATAATGAGTAGGATGAATTAATTACATCTTATACCTGAGAAAATCTGCATGTATATTCAGAATTTATTAGAAAAAAAATTATACTCTGAATTAAGTTTGAAAGTTAAACTAATCAATGCTTATAACAGATTTAACATCTAATTTATCACAAATGCCTTTTACATCCACTGATATTATTTCTTCTGAATTACGAATATTATCTCTTACTGAGTTAAATTAGTTACTATTTTCTTATTTGATCAATCTATTCTTTAATTTCATTATTATTATTTAATTTCAACAACAGTTAAAGATAATTCTTCCAAAATGATGCTATATTTTTGCAATGCCAGTTCAGTCTTTAGATTTTTAGAATTTGATTATGTTTCAGTGAGTTATTTTTACATATTGCTTTTATTGTCATTTAAACTTGAGACAAAACCAATTTAATGTTCAAATATAGTTGACTTTTTCCATTTTGAGATAATTTGGGGGCTAGTTATATTTTACAATTTAGTTATTAAATTTTTAATTAAAAAATAGTATTGCAAAAACATTAGTTACATATAAAAATATTTAATGACAGTACATAAGCTGAAACCATATTACGAATCGAGACATTTCTTGCTGTTGCAGTAAAAAGTTTAGCTGTATATTGTACAATACTATGTATGTATTGTATACATTATAAAAAGATATTTTAAATAAAATATTTTTATTTTTCACTTCCTTTATGTCAACTTTCCTCATCTTATTTTTTTAAAGAGTATACAAAAACTGTTTTTCTGTAGAGAAAACTTGAATCTGTCTGTTTAAATAAATTTTAAAAAAATGTAAATAATTTTTTTAAAAAACTTTTGTGTGTCAATAAGAGTAAAATATACACTTTAAATATTTGTGTCTATGTAACTTGGTTATTTTTATCATTTATATGTTAATTACTCATCTAATCATTCTACTCTACTCATAATTAAATAATACTTGAAAGTAATGCATTTCATTCTTTATACTTATTAATGTTTTCATATAATATATGTGATAATCTCTGAAAATAAGAAAAAAATATAATAAAAAAGAGGGGTTGTATGTTTATTTAGCTTTATAAAATTTCTGCTGATTTTAGATTTATAATAATAATAATTGCTGTGGAAGTGTAAGTAATTGAAAAAGACTACTTTTATAGGATCTATCAATATGAACAATAAAAAGAATTTGATTTTGATGATTCTTTACTTCATAATAAATAAAAGAAATTTGTTTAGATTTAACAATAGTTACAATAATATTTTAAGATTTTTTTACTACTTCTTAAATATACCTATTACTTTATTTTGTTTATTTTAAAAGTAGGTTGTCATAAAATGCCAGATTTGTTTTTCTCTAATCATTATCATAATGTTAATTTCTATTAAATGCTAATATTGCTGCTAAGAGCTTATTTATTTCATTACTAGTTATTACCTGTGACTGTTCGCTTGGAAATTTTGATGTATATGTACAAAAATCTATCAAATAAAATAAAAAATAAAAAAATTAAATGTAACCTAAAAACTATACATTTAAAAGTATAAGCACATACGAAAAATATCTAACATAAATACAATTTAATAACAAAAACAAACAACTAAAGTAAAAACAGTTTGTTTACATTGTACACCCAAAATAAAACAAAATAACAAATCAAGTCCAGTCAAATCCGTTTCATTTATTGATCAAGATTGTGTAGCTACAATTATACACATTACAAACTACAATCATACACATAATTTTTAAACTTTCAATTTAAATAAAAGCACAGTTGTCATCACGCGCAAACACAGTTGATGTCACAACAATCGTGTGCAAACTTTAGAGGCATCTGCATTTGAAGCTGGGATGTGTCAACCTTAATGCTCATTGGTTATTTAGCAATACGATTTGGACGGTTGTTTATGGACACAAGACAAATGTTTATTTAAATACTGTTTTTTTTTTTTTTAATGTGCTTTACAAAATATGCATGTGTTATCCTTTTCACATTGGTAAGATCAAAGGCGAAAACAGAAATTGTCAACGGCTACCCTTTTTTTTAAGCCTCTATGAATTGCTTGTCAACCTTCTATAGTTACCGAGCTTCAAGAGACATCATAGCAGCAGCCAATTAACGTTAGGCATGGATTCACTCCCAGCTTCTGAAAAGGTGCTGCGCGAACTAAGGCCAGTTGGCGTAAAATACATGTCTGTTTTTCCTGTGCCAGTTGCTGTAATGTAATGCAGATTAGAATTTTTTTATTTCCTTTATTCTGTTTTCTTTAAATTTTAAAAGTACTTTAGAATGAATCTGAAAGATGGATTAATTAACAACATTGGATTTTAAATACATCAAACGCAAAGAAAATTAATAGAATCGTTTGAAATAATCGATCAAATTCTTCTGAGCCTAATCTCGACTCTGTTGGGGGGAAAATCTGGAACCTTACTTATCTTTGGCGGGATTTGGCCTCAGCTTTTTGGCGTGAAGGTTAGTTTTTAATTTATAAAAAATTAACCACTCAAATAAACGAAATAAAAAGTAGCCAAAATAATCTATCTTTGTGCTAAAGTTTGTCCAATTCTGTTCTTGCGTGATGTAGAAATAAACATCCATCCATCCAAACTTTCACATTTATATATTAGTATAGATTAGCTGAAGCTAAAATAAATGTCTTTTGTAATATGTTTCTCTATAAACAAATGAATATTTGAATTTTTCAAATTTAACTTCACTAAATGTTACCCTAAATGCGATATTAAAAATTTGTCCCTACTTAACTCTTACTATTAATAAAAAATAATGTTTTACATGTGTTTTTTTTTTAACTCTATGGTATGATTATATTTCTTTCCTATTAAAATAAAAAGTAATATAAAATTAATTATGTACTATTAACAGCAAACCAAAAATTTATTTTAAATTAGAAGTCAGCAGGTTTTTGCAGATGCTGGCAATTTGAAGTGGATTGAAGAGTTTCAATTGTAGAGATGTATTTAAAAAAAATCCAAAAGAATAAGAGGTAAATTATCATAAATTAAAAAGAAAAAATATTTGCACACTTCTGTATATGATTTATCCACATTAATTATTTTAAAGTGATCACAATATATATACAGTAAATGTTAGAAGGAGGAACTCTTTAAAATATAAATTTTTTTAAAATCTAAAATGTAATATTTTTAGTATCTAAAATTCATTCCAGGATATATTCCCATTATAGTACAAATAGTAAGAAAGTTAGAATTGTTTTAAGCTTATTTTCTTTATTGAAAAAATTGTGCTCTATTAGTAGTTTTTATGGTGATTAATTTTTTAAAGCAACGTTTATTATTTATATTCTTTTATTCAGGGTTACGCAAATTAAAACATACTCGTGGGATAATGCCCAAGTCGTGCTCGTTGGGAACAAATGTGATATGGAGGATGAAAGAGTGGTATCTACTGAACGAGGCAAACAACTTGCTGACCAGCTAGGATTAGAGTTTTTTGAAACATCTGCTAAAGAAAACCTGAATGTGAAGATAGTCTTTGAACGCTTAGTGGACATAATTTGTGACAAAATGTCTGAAAGTCTCGACTCTGATCCTGGTCTAGTCAGTGCATCTAAAGGTACCAGACTGAATGAACATACTTCCCCCTCGAATGCAAATTGTCAGTGCTAACCTTTTTTATGTATGCATCAACCTGTTATCCTGAAATGCTATCTGACTGTTTCTGGCTCAAATATACAAGTTATTTAATAGAATGTTACAACTTGATTCGGTAATTTTGATTTTGCTTATGATTTATTGTATTTCTTATTGCATAGTAAATAAATATGCAAACATATGTGTTTCACTTAAACTTTAGTATATGAAGGCTTCTTAAAATTCTTCAGTTTGCTTCATAAGATTTTTTTAGTACATTTATATTATACTAATTGTTACTTATAAATTCAGCATTTTATATGTGTAATGAAGAAATTTTGATTTTGTTTGGCCTAAAGAAATAAATTTTGATTGAAATTATGTATCCCATTTAAGAGGTACTAATAATATATCTTAAAGCTAATTAAATTTATTTACATAATTAACAGATGAAGATAAAACAGCTGTCAAAAGGACTTGCACTAAATCATTTATTTTTTCCAAAATAATTCAATCTCGGTTATCTTATTTTAATATAGTGTTTAAAATAAAACTTTGCATTGTTATTTTGTTCATTTTAATTATTTTTTTAAAAAACTGACTGAAGCTGTATTATCAAGGCTTGAATAAAATGGATTGTATTCGATTCACCCAATACTTATAAGATAAAAGGCCTCGTTGCATATAAATATAAATAAGTTAGGGTACTTTCAAAATACTAAAAAGCTGAGATGGGAATTATTGAGAAGTTTCTTTATGAAATGTGTTTAGTTTTGTTATTGTTTGAAAATTTTACTAAGGCAATCATTTATTTGCTGAAAAATTCATAATTTAGTTTGGAAATTTTAAAATTCATGCGACTAATTACATTTTAAAAAAAGGGAATTAATTTCTATTATCATTTATCTGTAAAGTTGTAACATTCCTTTCAGTATCTGTATATTTCATCTCCTCTGCTTAATATTATAAAGTATACATATGTATACTTAAATTAGTGAACATTCCAGTGTTGAAGGTGGTTTTTTAATCTATATGTATTATAATGTACCTGAGATCAATTGGACCAATATTTAAATATGATCAATTGTCAAATTTTTCTCAGGAAAGATGCCAATATGCTTTTTTTTTTTTTATTTATTTATTCTGTTCATAAATTGAGAGATTATCATTTTCAATGTTTTATGACTTTTGTCTTAATGTCATTGAAATATGCTTTAAGAACTTTTTTGTATTTGTTTTAAAAGTATATTTTATAAGGTTGCCTTTAATAATAACCCTTATTTGATAAACTTTACAATTATCACTGTTTTATGATGTATGTAAAGTTATTTTTTTTTCATCAATGATTTGGAAAGTTTGAAATAATATATATATAATTGCTATTGAATTATATTGGTATATCACTTGTTAATTGCATTTGTTTAAAATAAGTATACTGAAATCTGTATAAAGATCTATGAATTTATTGTTTCAAACTTTATGAACGAGTTTTATCATTTTTTTTCTTTGAATTGCAGCATTATGTCTGTAATTAGGAATTTGATGCCATTCTAAATTTTTAAATCTTCAGAAAATGTTTTATACACATTTAAAAAAATTCATTTAAAAATTTTGTAAAATAATTCATTGCACTGTTTTTCATTCATTCTGTTTTTAAATTCAATTGTGAATTTTAAAAACAGATGGGACTAAATCTAGAAAACTTTTTTTTCCATTTGTACATGTTATTTTATTTTTTGTATTATTTTATTGACAGTATTATATGTATTTTCTGAAACAGGATTATTTTTCAAAAAAGATTTGTTTTCTTTAATAATAAGCAATTTCCTTATTTTTTTTAGATTCTGTTATTTTTAGATTTTCTTATCTTCAGTTTAGTAGTTTCCAATGAAATGTTTGATTTTCATATTAGTGGGGATTTACTGTGCTTAATTTTTTTAATGTTATTATATTTCTCATTTTAAAGAATAAAAAAATATTATTAATACAAAATTAAAATAAATTTTAATTTATATGAAGTTGAGGGGAGTTGTTTGATGCATATCTAATACATTTTAAAGTAAGGGAGGTTTATTAATGAATAAACTCATTCAGGCCTTAACTTTAAAACATATTAAGAAAATGCATATGGAAATAGTTTAATAATTACTGATTTGTCTGCATGAGTGTATAAGAAAAATTTTCCATTTTAAAATGGAAAAAAAATTTCAATTTATTTTGTGAAATATTTATATTGTATTAAAATATAATAATAATTAGAAATTTGAAAATACAGATTTTTATATAAGGCCATGATTTTTACTGCAATATTTTAAATTGATATCTGCATATACTGAAAATTTCTAAAAATATATTTTTGTCTGGCTGTTTCATATAATAATTAAAATATTTAATAATTCCTAATTGGAGAAAAATGCCAGCCCAAAAGAGAGTTTATATTTTGTAAATAATCCACTGAACATTCCATTCTTATATATGAATGTTTATTATTTGTGATTATGCTCATATAATGTTTTTAAGTTATGGAATTTCTATACTCTTTTTCTTTTCCATTTATATAAACATTTTGTTCCTATACTTTTATAATTGATTCTTTCTGAAAATCTCTTGAATAAGATTTTTATTACAATCTCATTGTATGCATGTGCATCAAAAAGTTTATTATAAAAAGACTTCAATATATTTTTTCTTCTTAACTTTCCAGTTTAATATTCGATAAATGCATGCATAAAAAATGCATGATCTCTTAAATCGGTTGTTGATTTCTTTAGCTTTTATGATTTTGGAAATACATGTTGATTTCTAAAATCAGCTCTCCTTTTTCCAGTTCTAGAAAATCGCATATTTTGATAGTATAGAATAAGTCGTTTATTTTTTAATTTAAAGATTTCCAAAATTTTTATAATTTATTAAATAGTGAAGTATAGATATGTTTGAGTATTTTGTTGTCTTTTGAGTTTAAAACTTTTCCAAACACCATTGCATTTGTTTTAATGCTTCTTATAGCTAGAATTGCTTTTGAAGAACTTAAATTAGAATTTTAAGAATATAATTTATTTTATGTTTTATTTTTATTAAATAGTTTTGCAGTTTTCTGTATTTTCTTAACGTAGATTTTATATTATGGAAATAAAAAGAACCAAAATGTATAAAATTTTGAATTTAATGTTTCTTTATGGGTTTAAATAAACCTTGAATAGATAAATGAATAATAACTACTGTAGAACTTTGATATATATATATATATATTGATTTAACATATCTTATGCCCTTAATTGTGACATGAATTTTACAGAACATATTAATAAGTGTTTTTGAAAATTTTATTATATGTATATATGTAATAGTATTAGAAATTCTATTTCAGTATTTAAATATATTATAAATGTGACATGCAGCTCTTAGCACTGAAATTTCTAAACTGGTATATATATATTTGCTATCTGCTATTATATTTCTAAGAAATATTTTTTGAAAAATTTTATGAAAACTGTGAAAAGTGTTTCATAAACTATGAATAACTGGATATACTTATTAATTAGCATGTTTGCATGTATTTATTCAGCATAAAAAGGATTAATTTTGCATTTTATTATAAACTGCAAATGACAATAATTAATTTTGCTAAGTCTCTTAACTAAATGTTAGCTTTTTGTATGTATAAATGTGAACATTAGATTTTAATTTCTGTTTTGTGCTACAAAAGCTGAATTTTTATTTCTAAGCAAAAAACTATAAATTTAAAGAAAATATTATATTTTTTAATGTTTATTACTTTTGATTAAGTATATGTATCACTCTTACATTTTTTTTAAAAAAAGATATATTCCTAATTTATAATTTAAAATGTTTTTATTGGATAATTAAAAATAATTAGTGGTTTGTTTTTAAAAATCAGTTTTCATTATTAATTGCATTTTAAATTATCAGCAATTGATTTTTAAAATGTTCCTGTTCTTTCAAATTTGTAATTCAAATAAAAAATCAATTTAATTTTGGGAAAGCTTTAAAAAAAATTTCCTAGTGTATTTTATATTTCTTGATTTTTATATACTTTTATGTTGACGTTATACTTGTACAATTCATTTTGGTTTGCTCAATGAATCATTTCTCTTTCTTTTTTTTTTTTTTTTTTTAACTAAAAATGCTGTTAATGATACAAAAAAAGTGTTTTTTATCTTTCAAAAAGTTGGAGAGACTAGTAAAATTCATTTTAATTAATTTTGCGGCTGATTTTTTTTAAAAATGATCCTATTTATTCTCACTGAGTGAAAGGATTTTAATATGAATAGTAAAAGCAAAACAAGTGCTATTACAAATATTTTGTCATAATTTATATTTTAAATATATATTATAATTCTGGGTATAAGTACTTGAATAGTGTTATTGTTTTATATTGTTTTTATTGTTATTTTTAATTAGTCATTTTAAAAGACATGTGAAAGTGAGAAAATACGGAATTTTTATCTAAAAAAAGAAGTCTTTGATTCTAGTCAAAATGTACTTTTAAATGCTGATATAATAAAATAAAATAAAAAATAACTTTAACCAATGGCAGATATATTCTATATCAGCAAATTCTAGTCAATATTCTGTGAATTATCAGTTTAAATTATTTTTATTCTGAAATGTATTGAGACTGTTAATATTTCTTAACTGATTGTTCATTTGTGATAAATTTTACAAGCAACTCATATAAAAGTTAATTATTATATATATATATTAAGAGAGTATTTATCATCAGAATATTTAAAGAAAACCTCAAAACTTTCTCCATAATCTGCATTGAAAATCTCTGTTAGCATTTGCATTTTGTAGTATTTTTCTGTGCATTTATTGTAAAATTGCTAGTCAAAGATTATTCCTCTCAATTGCTGTACTTAGTATTAATGTGCAGTCTTATAGTATTTTTTCTGTTTACCATCTATCTATTTTGATTTCCTATGTGTTGGTCTAGTCACTTATCAATGCTTAAGCACGCTTTGTGAGAAATTTTGAATAATTGTAAAAGATGCTTTGTTGCTTCTTTTAGATATATGTATCGAGTATGTATATTTACATTGACTTCTTTTGTGTGTTTCATCTGTGTTCATTCTTATTCTGTTTAGTGGTGTGTTTAAATGGAATGTGTTTAAAAAAAATGTAGCAGCGCTTGTACGGCTACTGATCATTACTCAGCAGCTCTGTATTTGCAATGCTAAATGTTGTATTCACCAGATAATAAAACAGGTTGTTGTGGCCTTTTGAGTGATTTATTACTTAGTCTGTTTTCATTTTATTTAAAAAAACAAACAGAAAAACATTTAAATAATAATGTTTCATTCTTGAGGTAGTACATAACTACTGTAACCTTTGCAATTGTTATTATTTCATAATACATATGATCTATTCTCATATAAAATTTCATTAATTTTATTCAATTTAAAATATTTTTTTCTTAACTATATTCTATGACTGTTGTTCAGAATTTAATTATTTAAAATCCACACTAATCCTTTCTGTCAAAGAGAAGGTAAGGCAGATGCATCAAATTACAGTATAGCAATAACAAATACAAATGTAATGAATTAATACAATAAAATTGCATATAAAAAAGTACTTAGAAAGAAATATAAATGAAAAGCAATCCTTTCAAAAGTGCACTGAAGAAAATAGAAACATACAAAAAAGGGAAGAATATCCAGAAAATAAAAAAGTTCATAAGGAAATATAAAATATATATAAATCATAAAACATTGAAATACTGTATTAAATTTCAATAAATACCAAAACATTTTCATTAATAAATAACATAAAAAACAACATATTGGACAAAATTACCTAACCTAGAATTATATCGTCACAATTTGGTAAAATGCACTGAATATATTTTTGATTGGAGAAGAAATTAATCTCCTTCCTCACAACCTCTCCTGCTTTTTTTTTTTTTTTTTCCTTTTACTGCTCATGTACTCAATTTATACTTTAGGTATGCATTTCTATTTATTATAACTAATAAATTTTTGTTTATAATATACTTATTTTTAAATAAATTTTTATTTCTCCTGCTATTAATAAATTATCCAAATATAGTTGCTTCTATTTGAGAAAAGGGGAAATAAAGTTTAGGAGTATAAATTATAAATCAGCATACCAAATGTAATTAGAAATGAATCTTAAATTTTGCTTGCTCAATTAAAGATATTAAATGTCTGAAAATTTAGCTTTTGATATTGAATATAGATATATTGATTTAATAAACATCAATATTTTCATATTTTTTGCTACACTGCTAATTTTAGCTGAACTGCTTCTATATTGAAGTTAAAAAATATTTAACACAATTTTCCGAGTTTTGATTTGTTGTATATATATATATTTGTATTTGTTTTATGTATAATAATACATTTAGGGAAACAATTATGTTTATCTTCTAAGTATTGTAGAATTTGCTGCATTAAAAAAGGTTTTATTCTGGTATTGTTTAAAATATTTGCCAGCCCCTTTCCATTTGCATTTTGACCATGTCTTTTTAAAATTTTTAATCATTTTTTTAAAGTAATCTGGAAAGATGCAGGAGTTCGAGTATGCCAGCTCAGGTGTCGTCCACGTCATCTGGACGCTGTTCAAAATTATGTGGTCCATCACTAAATAACCCTTGTGTTGCTTTAAAACGAAACGACATTAAGACAACTTCACTGTTTTGAGTGTATGTATTTTATATTCTACATGCGACATTTCAATATTATGTATAATTTATTTATGCCATTTCCTTGGTTTAATTTGTTTTGTGCAATCATGGCTTTATATTTCTAAACAAGGTTGGTTTATTAAATATTCTAAATAGTCAACTACTTGAAAAGCTCAAAAGTAATTTAGTTCTGGGATTTTATTTAATTTATGAATAATCTGTACTCGAATTTATTCAAACTAAATTTAAGAATGTTTTTTTATTTCAGAACTTAATTCTTACGATTTCTTTCACTAGCATTTAGTTAAGTATTTTATTGTAAAGATTGTAATTTAAAATTCACTATATAGTCAGGTTGGAAAATAATAAATTTTTTCTTCATCTTGAAAGTTTTCAAAGCTCACTGTCTCTATGAATGATATATACCTTTATCAATCTCATTAACTCCCACATTTCAGAATTTTGAAATCCAAGTTGAATTAACTTTCGTTGCAGAAATTGACCATTTCAATTTAAAGATCCAAAAGTAAAAAGATAAAAGCATTATTTAAGCATCTGTGCTAATCTGATATCTTAACCCTTTATATTTTCAAATATACGAAAAATCTTTTAATTGTATGATTCCCATCATTAGATAAGTTTTGATGTTAAAAATAATAAGTCCTGAAATAATAAATAGGAGAATACTTTTAAATTTCTATTATGTACTGCCAGTTTTAGGAACTAGACTCTTCGTATTCTAGCTTGTATTGTCAGGAAAAATGGTAATGTTGCGATTATACGATCACTTATTCAAAAAAAAACGCTTTTAACAAATGTGAGGATATAAAAAGTTAAATATGTCCTGGTGCAGAAAGTCCTCAAATGGGAAAGTTAGAGCGTGGAATTAAGGGCAGTGTCATCTTTTCATTTAATAGGGATTTAAAATTATGAAATCGTTTTTCTATAACACAAATTTAATTTAGTATACATTGCCCCTTCGCTTACCGGGCATCACTCATAAGTGATTTGCAAGATTATCAAATGTTAAAAATAAACAATGTTCCATAGAGCGAGCAACAAATCGGGATGAATGATTGTTTGAAGGGCTTTTTTTTATTTGTATGTAGTAAGAAGCGCTTATGAAACCTTAATCAATATATCGAGTGAAGATTGTGGGATTGTTAAACGTAGATAGCGACCAATACCACCGTGTAAATTTGGTCAAGAAAAGTGGAAATGATATCAGAACTAGAATTTTCTAATAAAATAAGAAAAATGCTGAAAGCTTGAAGATTTACTGCATCTTATGTTGAAAAGCATTATCTCAAAAATGCTATACTACAAATTATTTTAAGAATAATGTTTTGTCATATTTTTGCCCATTCAAATCACAAATGTCTTTAAACAGCTTTCTTGGGAAAAGTAAGTATTACAAATAATAAACCACACTATTATTAATTTCTTCGACCATTTTTTTCAGGGAAAAAATGGTCGAATTTTACAATGAAAAAAATTGTTTCGCGAGATGGAGAAAGAGATGCTATTGTATTAGCAATGATTTTTTTTTAAAGCAACACAAAGATTACTTTGGAATGGACTTCGTAAAATCGCTATTAGATGACGAGAACTATATATGAGCTGATCCTCCCCCCGCCCCCATTCTTTCTAACTTCCACATCAAACCAGCGACAGAACATTTGGCCAACGGATTTAATGTTTTAGTATGCCCATTTAAGCCATATTTAGATGAGCCGTTCCTTTACGGATATGGTCTGAAATCTACTATCTGATCCATTGTAGAACCACCCTTGAATGTGGACGAAGATCGGGAGCTTTCCCCCAAATTGTCGGTTTAAGGAACAGACATCTAAGAACCCGGAAAACCACTATTGAAGGGAAAGAAGGCAAAATGTGCCTGTCGCAATATGTGCGTGGACCGTCAGAAAGGAGCTGTACACAATCGTTGTTCGTGTGGGTTCGAATCTCGAAGGCTTCCTACAGAGGTCTTCCAGTAACCCAAAATACAGCTTAACCCTCTGATTGCTCAATTTGTGGACCGAAATCACTTCAAAAATTATTATCATGTATATTTTAAAACTACATATATTGGAGAATTGAAAAATGCATTTTTTTTTTTTTTCTAGATAATATTTTTATATAGATTTTTAAATGAGAAACTATATTGTCAGAAAAACCAATTTCAGATATTATCACCAAAAAAAAATGTTTTTTAATGCAGTTACAGAAAAAATACACTGAATTACAGTTTATTTCTATTTATTGCATGATATAAAAGAGTAAAATGTATAAAATTAAAAGGGGAGGAGCAGGAATATTCTTCATATCAATTTTGAACCATTGCCTGCATGATTAGATCCATCTCTATTTGAGGAGCAGTCCGAAAAATCTATATAACTATCACTATCGTTATGAAAACTAAAATCACTTTCAGAATCTGATAAGTCACCAGAAATATACTCTCTGTGAATAGCTGAACGTTTTTTAGCAATCATTTCTGTAAGAAAAAAGTGAAGTTTGAGCAGTAAAACAACGTGCTTTCAAATGCCGCGATTTAGTGGATAGCTAACGATATCTGTTGGTCCAAACGTAAACTAAACGTTTAATTCTGTATATAATTTATTTCAATGGTTAAACGTTGAAAAAAACGGGATGCACTCCTTAATAAAGGAAGAAAAACACATGCCTGCTGGATTAGCAGATTTTGTTGCATTTGAGTTGCCCGTGGAAATCGCGGGCTGATCAACCACAGCAAAACATTCTTTCCAGAAATTAGGTTTCGAACCTACTTTAAAGCACGGTAGGCCGCTGTGTCAGTGGCATAATGAAAGTGAAAATGGCTCTCTTTTTACTCTAAACTTAGCCACCATAGCGCCCTGCATATTTGTACCCCTTATCGCTACGCCAATGTGCTATATTGTATTCAAGAATCGACTGTGATAGAGTAGTTTGACTTTACAAATTTTTGCCTCATTTAGAAATTACTAGAGTTAACAAGAATAAATTTACTTATTCTGAAGTGTTGGTTTGAACGATATTTTAATACCCTTATTGTACTTCCTCATTTCCGTGAAAAAGTTTGATCGATGGTTCAGATTTACAATGCAAGAGGAATCTTTGGAAGTACTACCTACATCTGGAAATGATGACTTTGTCATATCCTAAACACTACAAACAGGTTTATTATGATTTAAAAGATGAAAGTAAAGATAAATTTTGCTTAATGTAATACAAGAGAAACGTCAAATAGATTTATTTAAGTATTTTTATTAATATTTCGTAACTATATCCACAAGATTGTAAACATCGAATATGTGCGCGTAAAACATCATTTAAGTTAAAGAGGTTCAAAGATAGTCTCATCTTTTTTCGGTGTAAAATGATTGCCGAAAGTTTGTTCCTTCGAAGGCAAATGACCTCCAAGAGACACACGCCAGTCATTGTAAGCAATTCGTCTGTTATAAACCCTTACCAGTACCCAAGGGCAGTTCAGGGGTCATTACAGGTGGATAAAGGAACCGGTTATTCTTAGTTTTGTTTCTCAGAAATCTTTCTGCTTATGACGTTACTAATAGCTGCCAGAAACCAACTTTCGCCGCAGAAGCCGCTTGTGAAAACTCAAGAACATCCACTACTGCTCATCTCCGGTATATTTTTTAAGGTAAGCATATTCTTCAGCATAAGTCCTGATAGCATTAAAAATCGTTGCCACATTTTATCAACTGAATTAGCTGCATTCTTTCATAAAAGAGTCTTTCGTCAAACGATATTCTGATTTTACGTATTTATGTTTTGATTTGTTAAAAATAAATAAACAATTTGGAAAGTTAACATTTAATTACAAAAATATTTTTTGTCTGATATTTTTATTTTTCGTTTTCAGTTTAAGTAAAGTATATCTATTTATATTTCGTTCTTTTTCTGCCAGATTTATTCTTTTTTCAATCAGCTGATTGTTATTTGATATTTAAAAATGAATTTTCAGTTCAGAACTAAAATTTAATTAACTATGAAACTTATTAAAGATCTATTTCCGAACTTAATATTGCAGTTTTTATGACGGATATATTTGAATTTGTGACTTTATAATCTGATTGATTAAAAAATGAAATATATCAAAAAGCATTTTTTTTCCAAGCATGACAGTTACAGCTGTTAGCGGACGAAATGCTCAATACATATTTATAGTAATCCCATGGTAGCGAAAAATTTATCTTAAAAATAGTATTTGAACTCATCTAATGCAAAAATCCTTGTTGCTCTCAGAAAAACCAATGTATATAAAATATTATTCAATAATTTTGAATAAAATTCGTTATATATTATTGCAAGTAGAAGTAATTCAATCTTTTTAAAAATAGCACCGGTACTAGATGTTAAAAAAATAAGCTATACCATTTTAGCGGTAAAAAGTCTTATTCGTTCCTTGTCAGCACAATAATTTTCCCCGGTATCGAAAGTTATACATGACTTATGCAACTTTCCTCTTTTATATAAATATTATTATGGCATTATTATAGAAATAAATAAGGGAAATAAAAATTCTTTTAACGAGGTTTTATTCCATAAAGTTTTTTTAATTCATTTTTATTTTAACAAAACAGTTCTCTATTTATTTATAACGCATTGTTTTATTCCTGTTATTCTCGTGGATCTTCCCATTCATTAAGTTGAAAATGTGTCTGGGAAACGCCGTAGAAAAACTTGTGAGAAAGGCTTCGTTTTTATTAATAACTAGCCGCCTTTGGCGACCAGCTGGCTCGCCATGAGTAATGCGTTCTAAAATTTTCAATTAAATCACATATTCATTAGCCAAAATTTAAGAAATAGTTAAAGTTAAAAGATTCAGTTATTAGTAGTTAAAGAGTCGGTAACTTTATTCGAAAAAACTTTTTGAGTTTAATGCTCTAACAATTTATCGATTATGCTTCCAAAATATTAAAAATGTTTTTTTCGGTGATGTTGCCAAAATGTTAAATATGTTTTTTAAAGAAAGCGAAAAAGGGGAAAAATTATTGAATTAATGATACAGATATTACAAACGATTATAGAAATGTGCCATTAAGTCGGGATTTCAATGCATATCCTGTCTAAATTCAACCAGGTTTACTGTAAATAAAGATAATTTATGGAATTAATTATATATCTATTGCAAACGATCATAGAATCTTTTGCCTTGCTTTTTTTTTTTAATTTGAACTTCCGGCATTGTTTTATTTTATTTTATCCAGTCACGTGCTCAAAAAAACATGGTTAAAATATTTCTTTAAAAATTCGTTTAAAATAGAAGCTTGAGTTATACATTAAAACACTGATATCACAAGTTCATCTCTTTTTAATTAAAAGCTAAATATTCATTTTTTAAAGCATTTATAGACTCGTGCTACATACTATACAGCTATTTACTTCATTTAGACTTTTTATAGATGTATTTCTATTATTAAACAAAGCTGATTTATTTAATTAATAATACTGTAAAAGTCACAAAAAATTCTTTGCATTTTCTTTTTTTAAAAAGAAAAAACATATTTCATATTTATTTCATTTCATGCAGACACGTGCTGAAAATTGCATTTTTAAATGTTTAATTTGCAATAATTATTTATTTTTTTAATTTGAGTTTTTATCGATCTGATGGCAACCTATTGATAAAAGATAATTTTTCCCCTTCCACTCGTAACGTGCTCCTGCAGATTAAATTTTATTGTTTTGTCCGAAATATATTGTTGAAAAATATAGTTGAAATGCTTCTTTAAAAATTCATTACAAATAGAAGCTTAAGTTAAATGTTAAAATACTGATACTATTAGAAAGCTAATTTTTTTATCTTTAAATTGATGTTAAAATCATGTTTATCCGATAATATTTTCGGAAGTTATAGCGGAAAAACGTCGAAATTTCGCTTAAATTTTAATTAATTCAAATTCTAATTAAAAATTCGAAAAAAGGGCTCCGAGGTGCACATTCCCGACCTCCAAGGTATACATGTACCAAATTTGGTAGCTGTAGGTCCAACGGTCTGGCCTGTAGAGCGCCAACACACACACACACACACGCACACACACACACACATTGAGCTTTATTATAAGTATAGATAATGTACAGGTTGTTCATGACACTCATCTAATTACATCTGTAATACATTTTCTTAATTGACTATGGTACCTCTTAAAGAATTACGAAATGGGTTTTTACCTTTCATCATATGTTGATCTGCAAGCGTTTCTTACGATTAAATCCTGCTCATTTTAGATGCTGAATTATATAATTTTATGAAATGAAGTTTTGAAGATTCGATTTTTTTATTAATAAATAGCATCTATATCAGATCCCTTGATGAATATTTGGTTATCTTCCTCACCAATTTTCCTTTACACTGACGTTGCTGTATAAGGGAACAATTTAGAAACAATACAATTTTAAAGGCTGGTCCAGATTCAGAAAAGTCTGTTTGAACATCATTCAAAAATCAAGTTTGCAATGAAAATGGCCTTTTTGCAATGAATTTAATGACATGTCTATTCATATATCTCTTCAGAAAATGTCTAAGTTTCCATTTCTATCTATATTTAGAAAGGAACGATTAATTTTGATTAGATTTGGGGTGTTATTTTTGTATCTATAGGGGGATGTTGGGAGGGGAGAGGGTCCTTTTAATTAAAAAATCCAAATTCATATGAACTAAAAAAAAATATGATTAGTTATATAAAGACTTGTTTTGAAGCAACATTAGAACTATTTTGGGACGGATCTCGTAACTTTAAACCAGTGGTGGGGAAACTTTTTTTAAGACGGGCCATTTGTAATAACTAGACGATCGTAGCGGGCCAAAGAATAATGCTTAATCGTTAAAAAATTTATATGTTCTATAAACATATACATATATTATTACATACACTTATTATTTTAATATTAAAAAAGCAAAAGGTAAGAAAATTATAAGCACAAAATATTAAATGAATTTAGTGTAGTTCTTGATGTGAAGTATTATCACTATATTTTCTGGTGCCATTACTGGTGCATGAGAAAAATGAAATTGAGACTGTTTTATCAAAATTTCATCATAGTCCGGTTCCATTTGCGAAGCAGAAATTCTTAAAAATGATGAAAGGTGCTCATCTGTAATTATGTTTCTTAAAGAAGTTTTACTAAGCTTCATTGTTGAAAAGATTTGTTCGCATATATAAGATGAGTCGAACATTGTCATTATCTTCATTGCATGAGTAATTAGATTTGGGAAATTATCCGGACTTAAATTTTTATAAAATTCTAGTAATGGCACTGTATGAAAAGTTTGTTTCAGGAGAGTATTACAGTTCAGTTCTATTAACTCAAGTTGAAATTTTGCATAAACTTCTTCGTAATTAACATTGAATGGGGTCGCAAAAATACTAAACTCTGGTTCCATTTTTCTAAAGTCCTGAAATCTTCTTTCAAATTCTGAAGATAGTTTTCTCAAATTAATTTCGTATTTTTTAATCTTATTGTTTGATATAGTGAATTTTAAAGATTGTATTCTTGGAAAATTCTCACAATCATTCTCACGACGACACTCTTAAACGGGCCGGATTAAACCTTTCCGCGGGCCGGACTTGGCCCGCGGGCCGTAGTTTCCCCATCACTGCTTTAAACCATGGTCAGATGACGATGACGACGCATGGGCTGGCGCCCTCCTTCCACGCCACACCAGCGGAAGAATTTTGATCCCAATGGATTAAGCTTGCACCAGGCTCGCTTACACGACGATTCTTCTCAGGTCTCGAACCTGAAACCGACACCTTATCTCCAGATCCCCTAAAGAAATTTATTTCATTAAAAATGAATAGGCAACTATCCTGATTGCTAGAAGGAGCTCAGTGACCTTGCCAAAAGCTATTTTAATATTATGTTAATAATCAAAAGTTCCATGCTAAACAAAAGAGCATTTTGGAGAAATTCTATTATGTTATATATTATAATATTCAAATTTTAAGGAACAAAATCTATTGAAGATGGACCAGTTTGGCGAAATGTTTTTTCTTCATTCGTTATAAAAAGTTTAAATAAATTTTTTATATCTACAAAATCCACTAAGATCTGCAAATCTGTGAGGGTTTAAAACAAATGACATATCTTTATCATTTTAATAAATTATCAAAATTATTTCTATATATTTATATATTTTAAGTTTAAATGATTTTTTAAAATGTTTTTGTTTTTGTCTGTTATAATAGCAGATTTTCTTTTATTTTCTCTTTTTTATTTCCCTCCATTTGATTTGCCGATTGAGAATGTGTGTATTCAATAATGCATATTCATAATGTATTTATAACTCATTTTCACAAACTTGTTATAATTTTATTCGAGAAAATTTAAAAATTTAATTTAAAAAGGGCTAATATGAATAAAATAATGCAATTATGTTACAAAATTGCTTATAAACTATTCATTGATTACCTGAAAAAAAAATGAATAGAAACTAAAACTAAGTTTACCCCAGGTACAATTAGAATTAATTCAAATCCTTTTAGAATTCATTACTAATGAAGGCAATTTCCAAAGTTTAATTAATTTATCTATTCTGAATGAATCGATTTAATGCGAGCCTCAATTTCTATGCTTCTACAAGCAATTAGTCGTACTCAATGAATGTAATGAAGCTATGTTTTTATACTTTCTTCCGTCTTACACATTCGATACTTATCACTATTTTCATGAAAAACTGAAGAAATTTAATAGAGTTCAATTAAACTCTCTTCCCTTTCTCTAATTCGTTAAAAAAAAGAGTTTGTTCGTCTTTCTTTCTGAATTTCAGGAACTAATTAAAATCTTTCGTTCTTATCTAAGCATCCTCCTTTGTTCTATTTTTATTCATCCTGCGTAGTAACGATTTCATTATTTTTTTTATGTAGAATTTATTTTCTGTTCTTTTCTCTCGTTTATTTCTGGGCGGGTTTTTTCCCCCTTCTTTTTTGTGATCGCTAGATATTCTGAAAATGAATACTTATCAACAAACCAAATTAGAAATAAATATTACGTTTAAAAATAATAAAGGTTAAAGGTAATAAAAGGGAAAAAATGGAAAGTAGGAATTCGGCCTACAGACTTTTTCAAGGGTCTCTCACAGACTGGGATTTTTTTTTTTTTTTTTTGTTCTTCCCTATGAAGGATCTGACTTGCATCCAAGCATTGACCAAGATGCGGTTTTAAAGATAAGAACTAATCTATATCTATAGTCTATACTTATAATAAAGCTCAGTGTGTGTGTGTGTTTTGGCACTCTACAGGCCAGACCATTAGACCCACAGCTACTAAATTTGGTACATGTATATCTTGGAGGCCAGGAATGTGCACCTCGGAGCCCTTCTTTCGAATTTTTTTTATTAGAATTTGAATTTATTGAAAATTAAGTAAAATTTCGACGTTTTTTCTCTAAAACTTTCGAAAATATTATCGCACAAAGATAATTTTTACATCAAATTAAATATTAAAAAATTAGCTTTTTAATGGATTCAGTGTGTTAACATATAACTTAAGCTTCTACTTTTAACGAATTTTTAAAGAAATATTTTAACTATATTTTTCAACAGTATATTTCGGAGAAAACAATATATTTTAAACAGCAGTAAGATTGGCGAACCAGCTGGTAGCCAAAAGTGGCTAGTAACAAATAAACAAAAATTACTCAACAATAAGAATCAAACATTAAAAAATTTAAAAATTCTATTAGGATGTTATTAAAAATTATTTAAAAATTCAAATCTAAGCAGGACCACGATTAAATTTTGAAATGATAATTTTGCTTATTATTGTGTAATTTTTTTAATATTTGCTTTTATTATTTCTTATCTTAAAAGACCTCGATTTCTTGGAATTTCCGAGTCATGAGGAGTAAATACTTTGGACGAAAGTCAGACCTATGACAGAAAAAAAATCTGTGCCTGAGAGTGATCCTTGAAAAAGACTTCAAGCCGGATTCATGATTTCCAGTACCCCCCCCCCCACACACACTTCTTTTGATTTCATTTAATACATTAATGCTTTTAAATTTAATATTTATTTATAATTTGGTTAAATTCATTTGTGTTTCAGATGTAGCAGCATTAGCGCGCTCTAAATATAGTGCATCTTTTATTAGTTTTGACTCAGGATTTTCATGAAAATTGCTTATTTTATTGATAGTTTCTTATTCTATGAGCAAAGTTATATCAGAATTCAATTGCAGATACTCTTTGATATTTTGCAAGCATTTCAATGAATTTTCAGTATTGCTTTTAACTTTTTTATTCACAGTTTTTTTTTAAAAAAAAGAAAACCAAAAATTGCCAGTCTTATTTTTAAAGTTTAAAGTAATGAATTTCTTTAACGAATTCTTGATTTCAAGGACGTCTAGGTAGTGGAAGTCTGTTCTTTTATGTTTATTTATCATCCCATAAGCACACATCCGCTCTAGGAAAGATGAGACGCGAGTATTCATTTGAAAGAGCTTTCCAAAATGTGACCTCGTTACGCTTGTAGGATGTCCGAAATAGCGATTGACCAATCAGAGGCGCTGTTACTACATGTCTGATCGGAAATAGGCGAATAAAGTCAACTTCGCATAGTTTACTGTTTAGATGGACAGCTGACTTGGAACGCAAAGGCATGCTGAATGGGTGAGGTAGTTCTGGATGCAACAGGTTGGTCTGTTTACATTCGAAAACTGTTTTTGTTATTAAAACTAAAAATTTCAGTTCATAAGTTATTTTATGTTATAAAAATGTGTAACGTACCTTATTGGTTAAGCAGATATTTTTAATGTTTCGTTCACATTTATCAGGTTTCTCAAGTCGAATGAAAAAACCAGGACTTTAAAAATGAAATGAATAAAATTTAAAGAGTTGTCATTTAAAAATGCAATAACACTTAATTCTATTTAAATTTTGATGGCCATTTCGTTGGACACAAGTTTATAAGATTTTATAAAGGCACGGTGGGTTGGAGATTGGTGTAGGGTATCCAAATATTTTAGTTCTTCAAAGTTTTAAATAGCTTATTTTTTATAATTTATAGATTCAATTTGGACTTTGCGTAAAGTGTTTTTTTTTTCTTCTTAAATCTATAGATATCAAAATTAAATAAATTGCTGTATTGACATCCAAAAATATATGCATTGCGCTGAAATAATATGAATGTTTTATTATTCATTTGCCAGTTAAATTTTTAAAATACGATATTAATATGCTAAGTTGATATTCATTATAAATGAGAGGAAAAAATATCCAACAGACATAATTAATTATCCATATTAATAATCCATTATAAGTTTTAATTTTCAATTTTTCTTCATCAAATATAAGCTTATATGTATTGAATAACAGATTCAACATTTGTCATGTATTGAAATCATAAATCTTTCCATAAATGTGAATAAATGTACGTTTTCTTATGTTCTTTCTCTTTTACTTCACACACAAAAGAATTATATTTTCGTATTCCTTGCAATTTTAAAATACAATAGATTCTGTATTTGCTAATATTTTGAAAGCGTGTCGATATGTATTGGTGTAACAGCTGTTGAGTCTGGAAATGCAAACTGATATTCCTATCTGATATTCTTATGAGAAATTAAGTGGCTTTATGAATAATTTTTAAACAAGAGCTTCGTAAGAATCTATGATGATTGTACTGATAATATTAATTTTTTTTTTTTTTTGACTTCGCACTTCAAATTTTTATTTTCCTTACATTTGAAACATGTCAGAAAGTAAATATGTCTTAATGAAAGTTTAATCTCATAATGTAAGTGATATTCCTGGTTGTAAATATATTCGATAATAATTTTAAGCCTTTTCTGAACTAAATAGTTTTATAGATGTCTTTCATTTCATTCTTTTTTTTCCAACTATATTCAAAATAAAAATAAGTGAGTATATTGATAAAAATTAAATTAAAGGTAATAAGATTAAACAAAAGCATAATTGAAAGGTCATAAACTCAGTTCCAAATTATCCATTTTGAAGAATATATTGCATAACGAAAATTTCATTATTAATATGGATAATCAATTCTCTGTACGTATTGAATAAAATAAATAAAATATTTTTGCCTTCCTAAAAACATATTCGTTGAATCATGCAGTTGTCATATTCTTTCCTCTATTTTTAATGCCAAAAAGATGCATGAGTAACGATTACGTAACTCATGCATCTTTTTGAATGCATGCTTGAATTGTTCGTTAGCATGTGTTTGGCAATAACTTTCACGGAAGCTGTTGCCACATACAAAACTGCTTATTTTAAGCTTCAATTTTTTTAAAAAAAAATATCTAATCTTTCCATCGCATCTTTTCAGAATTTCAGAAATTCTTCATAACCGTAAGTGTAAAATCTTCTAGAAATGATATCGCTTTTCAAAAATATAATGAGTATGTGTAAACATGCTCTAAAAATTGCTGGGCCAAATAGAAGAAACTTTTGAAAATTTAAGATTTCGATTTATTTGCCAAGAGAGGCATAATTTAAATATAAAAATAAGCTTTCAGAAATACATCAATATATATCACGACACAAGAGCAGAACTTTGAGAATTTTCCCTTCAGTGTTTTAACTATGAGATTTTGATAGGGATTTCTTCAATGCATTAGTCTTAGGAAAGGGAAATTTACGTATCCTTAAAAGAATGTTGTAATCAATAAAGATTTTTATGCCTTAACTCAAAGTTTGAGAGCTTGCTGAATTTAGCGGTTTTACAATTTATTAAAAAGTAGGAACTGAATAAAGAAGTATGAAAATATTTTGGAACAAAGTTAATACAAGTTAAATTAAGATAAAAATTAGGAAATTCATATTTACGTTGGATTAAGAGATATCATTATAGATATCTACTTTCATTCCTTTGAATATCATTTAAATAATTGTCTACTCTTTTTTGCTGTAAAGTTATTTTGTAATTCGAAACTTTTTTGATGGTTTGATTTAAAAACTCATCTGGATGCTTGATTCCTGATTTTAACGCTAAAAAATAGAACAAATTTTTAAAAGGGATACATATACAATTTTGAAATATCTCGGATACTCATAATTATTCTGAAGAGTAATAGATTAAAGATGTCTATCCCAAAAGTTTGGATTTGCATTTTTTACTTCTTTAAAATTATGACATAGATTGCTGCTAAATTATACCTTTTATTACTATAAACCTTTAATCCTCCAAAAAAATTTCTGTTTAAATTATTTCCTTTTATCATAGCATATGATTCTACGCTTCCACTAAATCGTTAACTTCCATGGGGGCCGCGGTGGCCTGGTGGTAAGGTCTCGGTTTCGGAACCGGTGGTCTGCAGGCTCGAGGCCCGATTCTACCGAAGTACTGCCGTATAAGCGAGTCTGGTGCACATTAAATCAGTCGGGGCCAAACGTCCTCCCGCTTGTGTGGTGTGGAAGTTTGGAGAGGGAGGGTGCTAGCTCAAATTACGAGGTCCGTCCCAAAATAGCCGTAGTGCTGCTTCAAAACGGGACGTTAGTATAATTAAACTAAGCTAACTCCCATGATTTCGAAATTTTTTCGTCCAACTTTTATCTTAAAAAACCAATTAGCCATTGTAGATTTCCGATAGAAGAAGCCTTGTTGTAGGAATCTAGTTTTCGTATTCCAAAACTCTGAACCTTAAAACTATATTTTTAGAAGTTATAAAAATTTCTGCCCTATAATAAAGGTGTGTACTGAGAATTTTAAATATTACTAAACCTATGCACTCGGAAAAGTAATACAATGCATAAATATTCATTTAATACTAAGACTTGTTTATTGCTCCAAAAAATAAATAGTATAATTGTTTTTAACTGAATTATCCCGTTTATTTAATTTGTATTTTCTTACTACTTTACAGGTATTTTTGACAATCAAAATTAAATAAATAAAAGATCAAAATAATACAGTTTTGAATGGTGAAGAAGAATATATATGTAAAGGGTTAACATAATTTATACATTCTTAATTTATTTGCTGTGGTATTAAAAAAACGTAATTGAGTATTATTAAACTGAATTGCATCCGTTATTTTTATCATATCAAAAACATTCAGACAGAAAGTATTTTAGTTGTCAAAAAATTCGACCTTGAGATTTTGATGAATCTCAGAAATTCAGATTTTGTTGAGCTTGAAATGACACTTCTTAAATTATTAATATCATAATTCAGACATTGCACCAAAGAGACATATGAGGTGTAATATGCGATCGTTACATCAAAAATGTTAATTTATATCTATCAATATATTTCTTCATCCATATTTATCTAAATTTAAAAATAAGACAGCCAGATAGATTAAATTTGTCATATGGTTTTATTTTTTTTTAAATATGTATCTGAATCAAATTTTGGAACAAAGCCATCCTATCTATTATATCGGTATATCCATTTATTATAACGAATAGCAGAATATCGCAGTAAGGTAGAAATTAATTACAGACTGTAATCTTTGTACCAAAATTTAAGACCTGTCAAAAGGGTATATCCTTTGTTGTGAGTTTAGACACACTAACTAAAAAATACGACTCGCTAGATAAATGAATTTGGTTTATTTACTCGAAAAACAAATTGTAGATTTGTATCCAATCGATTAAACGGAACTGTCACAAATATTTACTTGATTCTTTTTGTTATATTATAAACTCGATATACACCATGTTTTATATGTACGCGAGATGCTAAATGCTATCATGATTTTGCTGGGAAATCGAGAGAGAAAATCGAAGGAAAATATATCCTAGTCGCAGACTAGAATTCAGGACTGAAAAAAACCGTGAATTCAAAAACAGCTTCCTTCAAAAATTACTCAATCACGCTGGTTGGGGCTCTCTAACACCCGTTAAAATCAAAGGCACTTCGGATGGTGTTTGGTGAAATTTGGAAAGAAGGGTGCCATTTCAGATGTCGTCCCCCTTCATCCGAAAACAATCCACAATTAGAAGATCTATTTTGAAATATTCCTCGCACAAATTTGGAAGTTCATCTAACAGAATTAAACAACTAAACTAAATTTTATGTGAAAACCAAGTTTATGTTCACTGAAACTGTTACTCTTCTGTAATTATTCCTTTACTTAAGTATTTTATTTATTTTTGTAAAAAAAATAATAATAATAAATCTTATCAGCAGTATCATTACCTATTTTTACCTAACTTTTAAAAGTATTTTTCAAACTTTTTTCTGTTTTTTATGCGAATATTTTGTTTCTTCTTTTTTGTAGAAATATAAATTTCAGTAAGTTAACTGCATTTATTTTTCTAATTATTAATTTGTTTTATGAATACCTGCATTTGAATAGTCTACTACATAAATACTGCATTTGAAAAGTCTTTATATATATAATCGCGATTAATTATATTTAGTCTTAATCTCCTGCTATGTAATCAGCAAGAATAACACTATTTTATGTGAATTCCATGATTTAAAAAACACATTTTCTCGAATAGAAATACATGCATCTTATTTTTAAAAGAATGGATTTATATTTAATGGCTAATATTAAACAATGTTTAACAATTCTTCCTTACATTCTTCATTTCTTAGTAATTCTTGTGTCATCGTTGTGTCGTTTTCTTCGGAAATTTCTTACTAATGAGATGTTTATTGCAAATTTACTCTAATAATTTTCGAGCTCAACGGATCTCGTTTTTTATTATCTTTGTCTTGGATAAGGAGATATCAATACCAAGAAATTTTAAGGGTAAATGTCTGAATGGTTATGAGAGTAAATAAATATGCTTCTATTATTATCAAGATCATTGACGTTATAATTTTGCTATTCACTGAATCAAAATAATTTTCAGCTTTTGATTTTTCGAAAGCTCCTTATAGCAAAATTAAATGTGATCCACGCTTTTCGCTTTGTGTTATTCATGATATCTAAAATATAAAGGTTGTTGAAGAGCTGTCTGATCTGACAATCATTAAAAAAAAATTCAGTTCTGCTCTTTATATATATTCCTATAGAAAGACTATCTATTGCAATGGTTCTGAAGAAAAAACTTCAGGAAAATTCATCTACCATGGTCCATATGCTCAAAATAACCCGTCGTTCAAAAGTTTATGTGCATATAATGCTTCACCCAAGTTTTGAACAGGATAACTAGAGTAAATTTATTCGGATTTTATCTGGCTTAGAATATGTTGTAAGGAATGTAAAAATGTCGAACCAATTCATAAATGGGGTGGGTCACAATTCCCACCCCCTTTGAGCCTATCTTGCTCAAAGGGGGTGGGAATCGTGAAAGTTGAAAGTTTAATTTCGTTATAACTTTTTTAATGTTGAAGATCGAAAAATAAATCCAATCAACCAAATTAGCCCCACATTAAGACTATCAACTTTTGCATTCAAAGTTTTCCGATAACTGCAATATCTTGGAAGTAGGAGCTGAAAAATTTTTCGAGCCCTAATTTTGACTGTTTCTCCAACAACAACAATGTATATTGTTAGACAGTAACTTAGTTGTAAAAGAATCTAACTTTGCCTAATCCAGCTTGTTGAGAGGAATTTTTTTAAAAATACTTATTCCTGCAATTTGTTTGCCTAACGAAGGAAGCATACATTGTTGTTGACATCGAAAACAAGGAATGTTTCTTTTAAGAGCTTTTACGCAGCTGTTCATTAACTTCATACGCATGCAGTAGATGTAAAATGATTCTACATTGTTCGAATAAAAGTGTATGAATATTTTTTTAGCAACAGGTAAGACATTGTTTTCTTAAGTAGTGATTTGGGTTAATTTTGCTTTCCTACAAGTACAAGAATAAAAGACAAGAACCTAAATTTTTAGCATTTTCCTTTAGATTGCCGCTTAGTATATCCAAGGAAACCATATGGTTTATAGTGCCATCTATAAAAATGAAATTTCTTACCCCGGATGAATCCATGCAACCTCGAATTATGAAGGAATCATCACCATGTAAGGCATACATATTTCGGATCCAATGCAGTATTAGGCTTTCTCCATACAGTACGATTGCTGTCACTGCCAAAAATATGGAATTTTCCTTCATTCCTAAATTTAACGTTCTTTCAAAAGTTAATGGTCTTCATTTGGGGATTTTTAACGAACTTCAAATGTTTTATCTGAATTTTCAAGCTGACGAAAGGTTTCTCCCTAATAATGTGAATTTTATATCCAGCGTGTCTAATGGCATTTCGCACAGTTTTAGCACTTAAATTTTTGCCTATGATAGAGAAGTTTCTGCAGCAAGTCGGTTAAACTATATGGTCGCAGAAGTCTAAAGGAAAGTGTTAAAATTTGAGTTTAGATGGAAATTCCATTTTACAGACGGATAACGACTTCAAACAGAATGTACGTAACGTTCAAAATGTGGTGTATTTTTCATCGAAAACAGCAGTTACACACACCAACACAGTACCCCCGATATCAATACCATTGAATATTACTGTATATTATGGGTTATACGCAGAAAAAGTATTTCAAAAACACAAAATTAGAAATAAAACCCTTTTAAAACAAGTTTTACAAGGGTGAAATATCTTCAGATAATTTTGTCAGATTTTACAAAATGGCATGAAATATCTTCAGATACCACCAAAAATTGGTAAAATAAGTATAATTACATTTAGAGGTCATTATAAAAGCCAAAAGACATGCAAGTTAGCAATGACACTTTGTTTCTATGCGAGATACTGTAAAAATTTCACTGGTGTACTCTTAATTTTTTTAGGTGAAAATCTGAGTAAGTTGATTTCAAATGCTTCTGAAAATTTTCAGTTTAGAAGTTTTTCGTTGATTTTTCTTTATTTTTACTCTAAATTAAACCATTTATTACGTATGAAAATAAAGACATGTTTGCACTTCTCGATAATGTGCTATTTATATTAAAAGTCGGATTTATCAAGTGAAAGTAAGGTGTACTCTCAATTTTTTTGGGCCACTGTATATATAAATAGGCTAATCAATCAGAAAACCACATGCTTTAAATTAGATTTTTGTCAACTGGAATCAAGAAGGAAAAATTTTATAATGCATATTTTTTGTGGAAAATATAAAAATAGTGAAAGAACGATATTCAGATATAAAAAAATCGTTTGCCTTTTTAGAATCTTCTTTAATAAGCAAAATAAGGCTTAAAAGCAATAAATTTAGCATAAACGTATAAAAAATAGCTTAAACCTATTAATTAGTTGTTTTGAAATTTCAAATACAGCAGTTTATGATATTTTAACTGTTTTTAAATGATTATACAGGGTGTCCCAAAAAGATTGAAACGCGCTTTAATTCTTTAACCGTTAGAGATAAGTAGGTAATGTAATTTGAAAAAATGTTCAAAATAAGATAGGAAAGAAGATTACATTAAGAAAAAAAATCCACCTATGAATTTTAAAAAGTTACACTTTTTAAATTTTTATATAACCCCCCTATGCAAATTTTGTCAATTTGAAAGTTTTTTCTTTCCATCCCAGAAAACCATTAAAAAAAACCGCATTGCTGTATCCTTAAAATTGAGTGAGTTATGCGTAATTGAAAATTGAACGCTGTTTTTAGTGACCATATACCAAAATGGAAATGTAAATTTGCAACAATTTATAAACACATAAATTTTTTTATATTATTTACAAAACACATTTTTGCGTATTTACGGTAGATTCACGATGCAGTTACAGAATTGTCTTTTGTTTTAATCTTATCAGGGACAAGTAATTTTATGCCATGTATTCTAAATTTACATTAGAAATTTTATAAGATTTCGTTGAAAATCAATAAAAGCCATTTGACAGATTTTTATAGCAAAATTTATGAAAAAGAAAAATACTGTTAAATTAGTCTGGTAGAATTTTAATACTTTTTAAATTCATCACATTTATGTCAAACCGATATTCTAACAAATTAACTGCCAGACGATTTTTGCCTTTCATTTAACTGGAATTTAGCCGCTTCTAATACGTGTATATTAAAGTTTTTTTTATTTATTTTTAAGTTACATAAAGAAATGTAACTGACCTTAAACAAAAGATAATTAATGCATGCAATAATATTACAGGAGGAGAACTCCAAAATATTTACATTAGCATTATTAGAAGAGCCAAATTATGTATTAGTGTTGATGGAAAACATTTTGAGAATGCTTTATGATTCGTGTGTTTTTAAATGTATTTTCGTTTTATTTATTATTTTTTTTATGTTTCACTTTTTACAATCTTATGCTGTCAAAACTGTTTAACTCCATCAATAAGGACTCAATTTAAATGCCATTTTGGATTTCTTTTACACTTATTATCTTTTTTGGATCGAAGAATTTCTATTATCAATTTGGATATGGTCCCTATTTTCACCGACGAAAAAGTCTTTCAAGTGGTATGGAAAAGTGACATAAGTCAATTTTTTTTCTGTGTTATTATTTAAAAAGTTTTAAAGATACAGTTATGCAGTTTTTTTTAATGGTCTTCTGGGATGGAAAGGAAAAACTTTCTAATTGACCAAATTTGCATAGTGGGGTTGTATAAAAATTTACAAAGTGTAAGTTTTTAAAATTTATAGGTGGATTTTTTTTCTTAATGTAATCTTCTCTCCTATCTTATTTTGAACATTTTTTCAAATTACATCACCTACTTATCTCTAACGGTTAAAGAATTAAAGCGCGTTTCAATCTTTTTGGGACACCCTGTACATCACCTTTAATAAATTGTGTAATCTATCATTTATGTTCTGCAAGAACATTCTTAAATTCTTTTGGTGATGAATTGTAAATATAAGATTTCAACATTCACATTCAATTACATGGGCTTTCACAGTATTTCCGAGAAATCGTCAATTGTTTTGTTCACCGAATAAAAATGCAACCCTTATTCTTTCGCGTGTCATTAAATGAAGGAGGTCAAAATGTAGCTGCTATTGTGCATTTCACAGCTGTTGTATTGAGTTTTACACGGCTGTCAGAATAATCTGATGACACAAGGTTCGTATATGTTTCCTCATACCTGCGAAGCCATTAGATTACTTTTAAAATAAAATGTTATTATTTAGAGTTAACATGGGAAGAAATACCAGTCTTTGAGTAATTAATTGTAGGTAATTTTTTGTCTTAATTTTTTCTTATTTGATTCTTTTTCTAATAGTTTCAAATGACTTCCTCGAACTTTAAAAAAATATTTTTGCATGAAGAATCTGACTATTTTTCCGTTTTGATGTATGGAATTGTTGAGGCTTTTTCATTCTTTCAATAGTGTTCTATTACAAACAATTTGCAATCAAATATTCAGATTTATCAGCTGGAGATTGATTCCACAATGCAATATTTTGTATTTTTTTTTTTTTAAAAAAGCGAATTGCATCGGATATTTAATTTGGACCTCTTAATAGTGACCAATTAAGGGAAAAATTTGAAACTGATCTACATGTTTGATAGCAAATTTCAGCAAATCAAATTTCATTCATTTAACTTGATTTTTTTTCTCAGCAATCGCACTTGTACATACAAGGATAAATAGAACTATTGATGAAGTTGATCTAAAATTTGATTAAAATCTACAATTATGTTGGTAATATTATATATCAATCTCATTTATCTAGTTTGTTGCATTCTTTAAACATTTCGTCGCATGTACAAGAAAGGACAGATTCTCTTTTGACTTTTTGTCCAAATTTGAATCTAAATTTTTAATTTTGGTCTCAAGCATATTTACCAAGTTTCATTCATCTAGTTCCCCATTTTTACCTCTTTGCACTCGGATAGTGCCTCTCACTCACTATTCAAGACGGTGCATCCTTTTAACGTTGTATTTATTTATTGATTTTGACTGTTAAAAACGCTAACAATGTGGTAAAAAGCTGTAGATTAATTATTCAGGTAAATTTAACTTAAAACAATAAACAAGCATTTGTATTAGGTGTTCATCGGATTACTTATCCGATTATTAAGTTATCCTTACACAGGCAAATATAATTTTTAAAATACCTTTTTTTTCGAACTCGTGAAGTTCTAGAAAGTTGCAAATTATCAAAACCAAGTAGTTCAATATTTTGAAGATTGCTGTACTTTTCATTCATTTATCTTGGGCATAAGAAAATAAAGTATTGAGAACCACTAATCTAAACCTAAACATTTAAACTTGTCTGGACTTTTTCCTTTGCTATCTCTTTTCTAAGCATATTAATTTCTTCCGCTTCCCGTTATTTAGATTATCTATCCCATTTTAAAAATTTATTTTAAATTAGATACATTTAAATAACTATTGAAACGCATCAGTGTGATCGCACGATATTTTTTAAATAATTGCTCCCAAAGACTTTAATTACAATTTTGAGAGTCAATTTTTTTTTAATTTAATGTACAAAACAAGTTACGATATTATTATTCGTAGAGACGTTAAAGAAATCTTCTATTTAGTGTTATTATACATTATATTGTGTCAGTATTATATTTTAAAAAGTGTGTCAGATAAAAAAAATATCGGCTTTAACATAAAATTCATATATATATATTCACATCCATTTAACAATAATATTGTTATAGTTTTAAAACTGTTTGTGTGGTTTTTATAAACTTCTAAAAAGAACTTTTAACTATACTTCCTTAAAATCTTTAAGTAATTTTAATAAATGTTCATAAGTTTAAAAAAATTAACCATTCTGAAAAATATGGGACAATTTATATGCGTTGACTATCTTGGCAGTTATAAATTAAATCCATTTAAACTCTTCCTCTGATTATTTCTAACTTATGTTTAAAATAAGTACATTCAACCAAACATAGGAGGATAAATTTTAACATATTTAATCGAATTGAACATGAACCATAAATTATAAATAAAGCTATATGGTCTAAATCAAATTGGATCACAACTGAGTAAGTCAGATCCAAGTAGTATTTCCGAACACACGAGATATTTTGATCCAATAAAACAATCTTGTTTGCAAATTGTTTTTATTTTCAGAAATGCGCTTTAAAAAGAAAGTCATAGGAATCTTTTTTAAAATAGATGAATTGGTTATCGAATTTTTTGTCTCGATCCATTATTTGTGTTGGCATGCATTCTACCATTAATTAGTGGTTTTCTCTTTGTCAAGAAAAATGGAATATGGAAACAAATAACTAACTTCGTACCATCGAACCAATTCCTTCGTAGTGAATTTTCAAGCAGTAGATGCTGTGACGTTGTTTTAAATTGATTTTATAGTGGATATACATAAGATATGTATTTTGTTGAGTTTTTCCAACTTGTAGCAATTATAGAGACATGTTGACAATTCATTTTAAGACTGTCTACCATTCAGGAGACATTAGTTGAAGTTCTTTCTTTGAATTTTGTTTTAATTTAACTTTACTATCTAGAGAAAACCCACATTTTAAATTCTTTTTGTACTTCAGGTTTCTAACTCATTTTTAACCGAAAATCGCAATTCTTTTTAATGCTTTATGTGAAAGTCTGCTAATTTATCTTCTAAAATTAGTTTATTTTATGAGTGCGATGATTAAAGATGAACATCAAGATCTTACTTTTAATAAAACTTACAGCTGTAAATAGATCTGTGAACAATAACTCTAAATATTTTTATTATTTTTATTTAGTTTATTTAAAAATTGTCTTTCTATATTTCATTTCTTTTATCATATAATGGCATTTAAATTGTACTTTTGATAAATTCAATGATAGCAGTATTTCCAAATTAATAAACATATATTTTTCAATTAAATTTTAAAAAAAAAGTTGATGGTACCAATTGCATAGTAGATTGCATTTGGGTTCTCATATCGGGTAGCAAAACCTGCTTCTATCGACTCTTTATTTTTGAAAATCAAAGGAGCCACTGAAGCTAACTGGCCTTAGTTATTTTATGAAACCAGTGCATTATCTTTTCATTGTGTGCTATTTAATAAATTGCTTACGAGTTTTATTTTCCTATCTGATAATAAGTCTGTGCCTTTCGATTTTTTTTACACCAATAAGAACGGTGAGGGGGGGAGGTGGAGTTAAAATCTCTGAAACGAATACATATATGTAAAAAGTATGAATGCGTAAATGCAAAAATATCATTAGCATAAAAAAATTATCTGTTATTTTACGTATATTCAAAACATTTCAAAAGAATGGTATATGCAAATATATACAAAGAAAAAAAATTGAACAACCTTGGGATCTGTCTATCTGTCCTTGGAATGGGAAAAGGGAAACATGGCATCCTAAGAAACTTTATAGAGTAATAAATCGAACATTTCAGCCAGTAGAATATATTCATGCGTGTCAAAATGACTTCGTTAACACTCAAGGTTTTCAAACATCAGTAAAGCATTAAAATGCTGTTCACAGATGTTAAGCAAATAATTTCCAGTAATAATTAAATCTGAAATGATACAATGGTGAAAAACTAAATTTTATTCTCATCAAACTTTTAAGAACTTAAGTGTTTTACACAGTACTTAAACAAAACTAATATTAAAGATAAATTAATAATTTAGTCTTAACGAGTCAGAAATTAGTAATTCTCTTATAACTAATGATAATAAGTTCCTATTTTTTATCCCTTTTATTCAACTTTTTGTGCTTGATCTCTTTTATATTTATATAACTCTAAATAAAAAAGCAGTGCAAAAAATTAACACTTTAAAATGTCACGCTATACTGTGTGATAAAAATAGAATTTAGAAATTTTTTTACACCATCAAACGTCCTCAACTGGGATCTGTAAAAAAATATTAAAATCCTCTAAACTGTATTTTCCACCGATGATTTACGGCTGTTGTTTTTGATTTCGTAATTTAGATTAGATTTTTTTCCGGTGATAACTTTAACAACTTATACATAAGAGTAACGATTTTTACACATCCCAACATTTTAAAAATGCCATCTATATAAAATGCTTTACGGTCGTTGAATTTTTTTCCCTCATATTTACGACAGTTTTTTGAATCTATTTTTAACTATGCCTATAATAACTTGTATGTACAAATATGTTTGATAATAGACAGGCACATGCGAAATATGCAATAATAATAATAATAAATGCATGTCATGTTTCTATTCGTTATGAACTACAATTATGTTGTCAGGTTACTGTGTTTCCAAAATATCAATTCAATTTTAAAAAAAACAAACTCGTATTCTCTTTGACTGGTTTGGTCTAAAATATGAAACAGATATGCTTAGCTGCCAAATTTCATATGTCTAGTTAGCGGCAGTTTTAATTTAAATGTTCGCATATGCATAGACAAATATAGATATAAATATCATAATTCATTAAATTTTTCAATGGTTTCAATACATTTATCATGCAGACTATATTTTATCAATAGAAATATAATAAGGAATTCAATTTTTACATTTTTTGAGTAAGTCTGAATTTGTATTTTAAACACTTCAATAAAAATCATTCCATTCCAACTATATTCTTCTACCTACTTGCACCACTGGAAATTTTCTGAATTAATCGACTTTCGTGGAAAATTATATCTTGAAAAATATGATGATGTAAACCAGTATCATTAGTCAACAACAAAAAAAGGAAACTTAATCATTATCTTAAAAAAAAACACACACCCTTAAATTATACCCAAAAGATGACATTAACAAAAGAAAGGAATCTACGATTTCTACATTTGACATTGAAATTTTACTCTTTTGCAATTTGCTTTTTTAAGTCGATGATCAAAAACGTGACACCATGCATTGCTTCAGAGGTTGACCCTGCTGATTGTTTTTTTTTTCTCCCCTTTGCAGCCATGAATTCCAAGAAGACTGTTTTCGTGACCGGAGGAGCTGGTTTCATCGGCAGCCACACAGTCATCGAGTTGCTGCAGGCTGGATATGAAGTCATAGTGATCGACAACTTCGTCAATGCCGTTCCAGGTAACGCAATTGCCGTCTCGACAGCAAACTTCTTTGTAATAAGAAATCAGCTTCTTCGCATTAGTGGAAGACATACAAAATATTTACGTAGCCATAATTTATTCATTTCTCGGAAAATTAAAGTGTTTTTGAATTT
>JAPMOQ010030349.1:3128248-3180382 GCA_026543055.1 Argiope trifasciata | reverse complement strand
TTGAACGAGAATTTATTTATTGGTGAATCGCGTGTTTATACTAAACTCGCGTTATTTTACTTGTTTAATCAAGGATAGACGTTGTAAGGCAGTGCTTTTAAGAGAAATATCCTCTAGATTAAAATAAAAATTTGAATTTACCGATAAATAATGACTTATTTTTTAAAAATTCGATGCATTCTCTTTTTAAACCGGATATTTATTATTCTATGATAATTTATTATTTTATGAATATTAATTATAATGATGATATAATCGATATTACGATTATTACTTGTGTTTTCCAAATGAATAAAATATTTGTTTTTTTTTACAACATTTTTAACATTCTTAATGAAAGGGGATTTTATTCACAGTTTTGGTATTGATTTAGTTTTATATTCAATTTTACTGGCCTCAGGTATGGGGATGGCAAGCTACTATATAAGTAAGCATGTTCTAGCTTCCTTGGGAGTGAATAATAATATATGTATTTAAGTTTACAACATCTGTAATAGGTCGTATTTTTTACCTAAGGAATGAATACACTGATCATTCTGTAAGAGTGGCTGTTTTGCATTTACCACAATGGTAGTTTTGATTCTAGTGGCATACAGAAGCAGACAGAGAGTAGTGGTATAGTAGTTATTATTATTATTGTTAACTAGTAATTATTTTATGGCATGATTACATGTCAAGGATTAGTGCTGAAAGTTTTAAAATGATCCTTCTGTCAAAAGTTATAGCTAGCTTGTACATCATTAAATATTTTTTTTTTTTTAAAAAGGACCAGAGTGTTTAGATTTAATACCCATTAATGATAACAAAATAAGCACGAAAAGCAAGTATTTCGATTTGCAAAATAAAACGATATCAGTATTAAACATTCAACATGAGTCATTTATCATATACATATTCCTTCGTGGTAAATTTTAGTAAATATTATTTTTTTGTTTAAAACTAAAATTTTTTAAAAAAACCCCTAACTTAACAGCATTGTCGCAGCAGATTTGAAAGATTGCAGGTTCGAGACTTAATTCTATTGGCGATTTGCCATATTATGGCCCTGATCAATGTTAAAGCTATCGTCATGGATCAGATATCCTCATGTTGATATGATGAGCTGCTGTCCTGCTAATCAAAGATTCAATTTTTTTACATTAAAAAAAAATTATCTTAAATCAAACTTATATTGAATATCTTTATCATAAATCATCTGTTTTAATCTTTTGTTCTTAAAATAACTAAGTAAATTCAACTTCATTATATTCAGAAAATAGAGATATTCTAGAGTGAACACATTTATTTATCCTCAATGCAATGGGAAATTCTACATTTGATACTCTTTGTCATCTGACCTCAGTTCAAAGTTTACGAGGCTCTTTCCCAATAATAATTGCATAACCTTAACATTTAAAAATAAATCTAACGAAATGAACAAAGACCAAAGTAATTTCTCATGTAAGTCAAAATACGCATTACAACAAACGAAGTCCGAGAAATAATGAAATGTCTCTTGGTGATAATTATAGCAAGTGGTGTAGCGAGGGGATATTTCTTCTCTGGTCATTAATTCGGTTTATTTACTTTTTTCTTATATAAAATGGCGGTCTATTACAGCCCCCCTCCTCGAAAAATGGAGTTGATAGTGGAGTATTGATATTGCTTCTTAACACACTTGTTTCTCAATGTCACTCCTTATAACGTTGTCAGATTGACAACATCATATTATGGGATATCTTTTCAATAAAAATGTAAATATCTGAAATTTGATATTTTTAAAACTATAACTAGTTTTGTCTCAATTAAAATGATTAAAAAAATTCAGGTCAGAAGGGTGATGCACCAAGCCTTCGCCGAGCGGAGCAAATCACAGGAAGGAAAATTACGTTCTACGAATGTGATCTCATGGATAAAACAAAGTTGTCTGGAATATTTTCAAAGGTAAATTATATTTGCAATATTCAGAAAACTGTCTGTGAACTTTTTTAAAAAACATAACTGATATCTTTATATATATATATATTTTTTTAAAGCACAAAATCGATTTCGTCATTCATTTTGCTGCTGTGAAGGCAGTGGGAGAATCCATGCAAAAGCCACTTTTTTACTACAAAAACAACGTCGTTAGCACAATTTATTTGCTAGAGGTAAATATTTAACAATTATTTCATACTTTGTTTTACCTCCTTCAATCTATTTTTTAAGTAAACCTATCAAGGCAATTTTTAAATAATTCTATGTTGATCTCAAATTCATTCATTGATAAACTTCATTCTCTTGGTCAAATTTTTTTATTCAAATTTTGTTGATACTATATATTTTAATATATAATTATTCATCAACAAGTATGGATGAACAAAATCTAACAAATCATTAAATTTTAGAAAGTTACTGACTATAAATTTATCTCGTATTGTATAATTCAAAAAGATCTTTTCTTACACAAGACATTTCGTTTAAATATCGATTGGATTTTCTTTTGAAAGCGGTAAGAGAATAATTCATTTGATTTATTCATTTACTAAAAATGTAGAAACCTTTACTTTTTTTTAATCCCATGGGCAGGAAAAATAACTAAATGCATCTATTATGCCTAACTTACAAAACGTTTTCAGCATGATGTCCTAAATTTTATGTTTTTTATATATTTACATTATCGGCAAAATCTAAAACGTCGCATTGTACAGAATGCCTAGGCATTGTATATAAAACAGGATGTTTTTAGGCAAAGTATGAAATATGAGAATTATTACAGACTTTTTCTAGGCACGTTTATTTATACAAAGTGTGAAAGAAGGTCCTTATAGTAATAAGACTATAAAATAAATGATATCTAAAACTAGCCAGCAAATGTATCCAAAAAATACAAATATATATTCAGAAAAAATGAGTGACATTAAAAATATTTTATTCAAAATACATTAAGAAAAATGAAAGTTGCACTAAACAAAATGTACGCTTTTCTTATTAAAAATAAATAAAACATTATTAAAATGAATAATTAAAATTAACCTATTTGTTTCAACAGTATTAGCTTGAATGACGTTTTGAATTGCATTTCTTTAAGAATCGATGTTTTTCATACTTTGCCGGTTTCTCATTTGGCATTCTATTGAATGCCTAAGAAAGTTTGAAATATGAATCATTTCATACATTTGACGGCTAATTGTAGGTATTATATACAATGCCAAGACATTCTATTGAATGCCGGATTTCATACTTTGCCGATAACGTATATGATATAACGTGGTAGAATTTTAGACTTTACTGATTATAAACAAACAAACAAAAAACAATGAAATTTTTATAATATAAATAGTGATTTCTCTTAAGAATCTGATTTATTTTATCGCCATATGCTAAATTTATTTAAAAGCAATTGATAAATATTACCTATAAAGTGCAGAGTGCTTTTTATTACTCTAATGTGTAAGAGGTAGAACTTCAGCGCATCTCAGTGTTTATATTTGCAATCACAATATGAAGTTTTTTAATATAAAAATGTTAAAGAATATTATTATATATATATAATATAAAATTTTAATTAAAATCTAATCGAAAATCCTATTTTTAAAAAAATCTTTAAAATTAATTTATTAATTTCATTAAATATAGGTATGTTATAGATGGATATAGTTTTAATTTATATTCTTCCTAGGTTATGAAAGAACATGGAGTTTACAACATGGTTTTCAGTAGCTCGTGTGTTGTGTACGGAAACCCTCAATACCTTCCTATCGATGAAGCTCACCCTATAGGAGATGTAACAAATGTTTATGGGCGAACTAAATATGCTGTCGAACAAATGTTGGCTGATATCTGCAGGGCAGAAAAGGTTACTTTAACTCTTTTTTTCAATTGATACTATAAAATTAATTACGACTTCAATAATTTTGTTGATTATTATTTGCCCAGCAATGGAACATCATCTCTCTCCGTTACTTCAACCCAGTCGGTGCTCATCCTTCTGGCTTAGTTGGCGAAGATCCGACCAGACCCTTCACAAATCTGATGCCTTATATTGGACAAGTAGCCATGGGGAAGAAAAATGAACTGGTGATCTATGGAAGTGATTATGACACGGATGATGGGACTGGTGAGTAAAATTAAGAATCGGAGCAATTGCAAAAGGAATATTCTAATAAGTGAAAGAAAAAGAACAAAATCATTCTATAAGCTCGGCTAGCTGGTGGTTGATTCATCCGCATCATTTTATCAAGTATATCTAATCACGCGCCAAACTCAACAAATCCTGTCACCTTAAGTAGTATTTCTGTACGCGATGCAAACTTAATTCAAACCTTTTTTGTGAAAAAAAAAAGTGTTATATCGTTTACTTTTATTTATTTTTTTACCTTCATTGTCTTAGAATATCGTATTTATGCTATTTTGATGTCTATATAGCATAGATTTGCCTACGGTTGAAGTGAATGTATAGGCCAGAGTTTCCCAAACTTTTTTGTGTCGTAGACCCCTTGCCATGTTTTTCCGTATTGAATAGACCCCCTACTTACCTGATATTGATTTCCTGTAAATTTCTAACTGTAGTGGAGTTTACTGTTAAAAACTTAAAGTAAAAACACATGTTAATTTATACATTTATTAATTGAATTTAAATTTATACTACTCAAAATAAAATTTCGTATCTGTTATGTAAAATCTATGTAACATGAAATAAACATAAAATAAACCAACATAAGCAAAAAGTCAATATATTGTAAGGCAATTTTTTGTCCGCCAATGATGGAATGAAGCCAAATTTCAAATAATCAACACTGTACTGTCTACATTTCTTTTTAGATTCGGACATGGCATCAGTCATCTATGGGCATAATAAAATTATTTAAATAAGCTTACAGCTTACAAAATTTTATAAACATATATAAAAAAAATTTTACTTCATAGGTACTTTTATGAATAATGTAAATGTTTTGATATTATAAGATAGTATGATGTGAGTAAATAGGTACTATCAGTGTATGTGTTGAGATTTACTATCGTGGATCCCCATTTTCATTTCATGGACCCCCAAATTTTTTTTTCGCTGACGTAGACCCCTTGCAGGTTGTCATAGACCCCTAGGGGTCGATATAGACCACTTTGGGAATCACTGGTATAGGCAATCAAATATCGTATACATGTGAAACGTGCTTTCTATCAATGGCCTGTTTCCTACTGAGTTGATTAGATGCCAGTCTGGGGGGGGGGCAACAAATAGTTTATTCTTTAAATACCAGCCTGATTGCCAAATAAATTCCTAAAATTATATATAAATTGACTGATTTATAAAATAAAAAGACAATACTTTAGCACATATATAAAGAATTGGAATTTTGTCAATTTTGTTTTGTTTCATTGCGTTTCATTCAGTTATTACAGTGTATAAATACCGAACTTCTGCTTTAATAACACAGGGTACAAACATAAATGCCACCAAATCATAAATAGAAATAAATAAAATTATACGTTTTTATAAAATTACTGAAATAAAAATTTAATATAAAAAAATAACAGGTTTAAAATAAAAATTTGTAAAGAAATAAGTCTCGTAAGAAAATAGCAGAAAATCATATTTTCATATTCGCATTCTCATATTTTAGAATGAGTAGTTTAACTGGGTAATTGCAAATTATTTGATTCGAGAAAAACATAGGCACAATAAAGAATTACCAAACTCGAGGTTGTGTCATTAATAAATTGCACTCACGGCAAAGTTACATTTTGAGTATATTGAAATTAAATTAGCATAATTTAAAAACAATTCATATATAAAAGCAAATTAACGAGAGTGATTTTCCCGAAACTTTCTCTTATATTATTTAATAACGGTTATTCCCTTTCCCCCCTTTCGTCCTAAAAATGGTGGATCTCGGGCGAGTCCGCAAACACCACGAAGCCCCCCCCCCCCCCCCCCCCGCGCCTCAGAGTCCAGCATAAGAATGTTATGCGAAAAGTATTTTAAATTATATTTATTCATACATTAAAATGATATAAAACCAAAATAGAGTTAGATTTTTAATGCACACTAAACAAGAAAAGGTTTTATGTGTCGCAGAACTACATAGCAAGGCGAGAGGTCTCGTTTATATCCGTGAGATGTCAAGTGGAGTGAAGTTGTACTCCAAGTTAGTTTGATCTCCTCTGCGGAACGGACGCTATGGAGCTCAAGTAATCAGTTGGCAAGGTGATGCACTGCTCACTCCCCTCCCGGTGTCAACGATATCGACTTGGGGAATGGACAGTCTGGTCAGATCAGGTGATTCTAGTCTGATTTGATGGCTGCTACTAAGTAACTTTTGTTGGCTGGTTTATGGTATCACAAGATAACAATCGTGATGGAGGTTGTCGCTTCAGACCTTCCCCGATGTTTAAAATGAACGCAGGTTTCAGTCGATCTACAGAAACTGTCACAGTTTTTCCCCGTATGTCCAAGCTGAAAGTCTTGGTGTTCCGAATCAAGACAGAAAACGGTCCATCATAGGGCTGCCGGAGAGGTTTTCTGACGAAGTCTTTCCTGAGAAAAACGTGTGATGTTGCGGAAAGGTCTTCAAGAACAAACGTCGAGCATCTACCATGGTGCCTTCGTAGCTGCGGCCGTAGGGAATTCATGTGAGCCTGGAGTTTACCCACAAAGTCGATGGGCTGGCAGTTGGTGCGACTTCTGGGGAGTAACTCACCTGGGAGAATTAAAATCTTCCTAAACACCATGTCAGCTGGTGTACAACCAATGTCTTCATTCAGAGATGCGAAAACCAAGATGGATTCATGGCAGAACCCCGGTCTAGCGTTCAGTTTCATGGCACTTAATTGCAGCTTTAAAAGGACGGTGAATCACCTCGATCATACCGTTGGATTGAGGATGATAGCTGGTCGTTCGTGATCAGTATGTTTCAAGGAATTTTGTGAGTTCCTTGAACAGAGAAGCCTAAAAATGTCGACCCTGATCGATGGTTACAATAGCAGGAAACATCATAGCGAGATACCCAACAGGTGTAAAAAGCTTCAGCGATAGTTTCTGCTGCGATATCCTTGAGGGACTGGGTTTCAGGCCATCTCGTGAAACTGTCAATCATCATCATAAAGTTGGTGAAGTCATTGGATGAAGGGAGTGGGCCATCTAGGTCCAGGTGGACATGATCGAACTGTTAAGGTTCTTTAAATGTTGACAACGGAGATTTTGTGTGGCGGTGGATCTTAGATTTTTGGCGAGCTATGCAGCGTTTTGTTCACTTAGCGACATCAGAAGAAATCGACGGCCAAACAAAACGACTTTCCAACAAATGTGCAGTACGTCAAGTAACGGGGTGTAACAAGCCATGTAGAGCCGAAAACACAGTCTGTCTATGTGAGCGTGGCATGTATGGGCGTGCTGTATTAGTTGAAAGATCACACATTATTTTGAAGTCACAGTCAGGTAATGTCACATATTTCAATTGCAGGGATGTTTAAGATGTCAACTCTGAATTAGACTTTAGAGACTCGGCAACAGCGTTGTAATCGATGGAACTAGGTACAGTTAAGGAAGAGATTCTCGATATGACATCGGCAGGAATGTTTTGGACACCAGGAACATATTGGATGTCTGTTGTAAATTGTGACAAGAAATCCAATTGGCAAGCTTATCGTGGTGAACACTTATCAGCTTTCTGGTGGAACTCAAACGTCAAAGGCTTATGAACGGTGTAAATGGTGAAAGCACGACCTTCTAAAATGTGCCGAAAGTGCTTGATTGATGAAAATTCTGCAAGTAGTTCTCAGTCGTAAGCACTATACTTGACCTCAGCTGTGCTGATCTTCCTCGAGAAGAAACCTAGGGGTTGTAACTCTGAGTTCACAACTTGATGAAGAGCACCACCAATGTCATACTCAGAAGCATCAGTGTGAAAAATAAGCGGGGAGGATGGTGAGGGGTGAGCAAGCAGTGTAGTTTTCAGCTAGTATTTGTTTACACTTGTCGAATGCTTCAATAACTTGAGGAGTTCAGTTTATTTTGTGAGAGTTTCTTTCCACGAGAACCCTTCAGGGAGTCAAACAGTAGACGTTGATGTTTTGCCCCCTGAGAGATAAACCGCCAATAGAAATTTATGAAACCCAAAACTTCCTTAAAGCAGAGATAGTTTCTGGTAGTCCTTACTGTAGAACATCTTTGATTATCTTCGGAAAGGGTTTCAGACCTTCAAGAGTAACTAGATGTTCCAGAAACGTTAGCTCTCGTACTCCAAATTCACATCTAGAAATGTTCAGTTAGAGACCATATGTTTGAAGACGTTGGAAGATGGCACGCAAATGAGCTTTATGTTCTTCGAGATCAGCAGAAAAATGTAGGATGCCACCAAAGTAAACATAACAGAAAGGTAATCCTCTGAGGACCTCATGTATGAAGCGCATAATGGTATGTGAGGCATTCACCAGCACAAAACAAAGACGTGTATATTCGTACAGTCCTCATGGCGTCGCAATAGCAGTTTTGGGAATATATGCTTCTGCTATCAGTATCTGGTGAAAAGCTTTGAAGGTATCCAGCTTTGAGAATATCTGCTTCCCATGGAGTGCCTGAGTAAAATCATGCAGATGTGGAATTGGGTAGTTATAAAATTCTGTTATGTCATTGAGTCATCTGTAGTCTCCCACTGGGCGTACAGTTGAGTCAGACTTCAGGACAACGTGAAGCGGCGAGCTCCATGGACTTTCAGAAAGACGTACAATGCCTTGCTCAAGTAGAAATTCAAGCTCAACCTTCACCGCATCATATAGCTTAGGATGGAGGCGTCTCGGATTTGCTGTAATTGGAGGGCCTTTAGTGATAATGTGGTGAACATCACTATGGGGACATCTTTCCAATAGCAACTGGATTTGTAATGTCGGGGAAATCTGCCAAAATGTTACCAAAATCCACAGATGTGCAAAGGGCGAGAACATAGGACAGACTTCAGGAGCCACAGTACCAAATGAGCGCATAGAGGTTTGCTGGTTAATCAACTTCTCATGTTTAAGGTCGATCAATAAGTTGAAATGGGTTAAAAAGTCTGCACCGATTGGGTTGCCACATCAGCGAGTACACATGTCCACATAAAAGGCTTTCGTGGGCCTAAATTCGACCGTTTATTTACAAATCCATACGCTCGGATCTTGGAGTTATTAGCAGCAAATAGGGCAAAGTTTGCCTTTGGGGGGATAGCTTGTTGCGTTTTCGTTGTGGCAAAACTGATATTTCACTTCCCGAGCCCACCAAATATTTTAGCCCACTCTTACGATCATGAATGAACAGTCTGGTGGTTATGTATGTTGGCTATCACCGTCAAACCAGCTATTGTGACAGGGTAGTCAATTTTTTTTGAGAAGTCACAATGTGGTTTACAGTTTCTAGCACGATCACCAAAGCTAGAATGGTAAAATCATACGTTACCTGATTGCGGCTGCGGGATGGATGCCGAGAGAATAGCCAACTTATCCAGCGGCTCAGATAATGCTGACAAGACTGTTAGGATGTGAGAAAGCATACGCTGTAGCCACAAGCTCTGTAGAAAGTCATCCTTTTGTTGAGTTCCAGCCAGTCGACACATTTTCCACAAAAGATAACTCGGTTTCTGGTCACCCAACTGAAGGTCACACAGCAGCTTTTTTATCTTTGCTGATCAGATTCTGAGAATTCTTGAAATTAAGCGATTTGAAAGAGCCTTGTATTTGTCTGTCACACGTGGGTTCAAAACAATGTCCGCCACGTGCTCTAGTGTAGCAGCGTCTTTATTAGCCACTAGCGTCAAAAATTTCTTATCGTCGCTTGAGATTGTGGTGATATCTTAATAAGCCAGATAACATCTACGGGATTGAGCAATTGCTTTTGTCCTGTGGCTATGTTACTTGGCTTCAGATCCAAATGTCCCGAGTTCTATTCTGAGCCAACATCTCCTTCCACAATGGTGACCTCGTACAATGAACATGCAACTGATGTGGCGCCATCTACCCTAAACCAAAGTCGTCAGACTCACTTGACGCAACAATTCATGCACGCTCGCCATAACACTTGGCGTAACTAAAAAAAAGCTCTCCGCTCGCCAAACAAACATGGGTACGGCGCATTAGACATAACAGCTACACACAGCAACCTCTCACTGAACAAACCAATTCATCACCACTCAACAACAACGCATATCGTTCGTCTAACTCACTGGAGGGCGAGTCTGATGATATCTTAATAAGACAGATAACATCGACGGGACATGAGCATGCTTTTGTCCAGTGGTATGTTACTGGCTTTCAAACCTAAAGGTCTCCGGTTCTATTCTGAGCCAACTTCACTTCCACAAGATCCCACTGTATTGGAAGGCGTTGTCGCATTAATTTATCCACAGGTGAACATTACCTCTCCCAAAAGGTGGCAAATGAAGGGTGATGCGGGTAACCTGCACCGAGGTCTATGAGTTATCGCCAGAAGCGTTGTCGGCAAGCATCTTTTACACCAGAAGGGAGGAAGCAAAAGTTCGACGGATTCAAACGCAGGTCAGGTATAAGAAAAAAACGCCGTGTCACCACATATACGAATAGTATTTTAAATCAAATTTATTCCTACATTAAAATGATATAAAACCAAAACGATTTTTAATGCACACCAAATAAGAAAAGGCTTTATGCGTCGCAGAACTATATAGCGAGGCGAGAGGTCTCGTTTATATCCGTGAGGAGATGTCAAGTGGAGTTGAGCTGTACTCCAACTTAGTTGGATCTCCTCAGCAGAACAGACACTCTGGAGCTCAAGCAATCAGTTGGCAAGGTGGTCCGCTGCAATGTTTTGTGCTTCGTGATATGATTGGGGGGGGGGGGGAGATTTGCATTTTAAATGCCACTTTTCGTCCGCCTGAAACTAACATTCGACTTGTAACTACAATTTTAGTAACAAGATAACATACCTAACGTTATTTAAGCCGTTTCATTTAGAAATATATTTTAGGTATCATATTATGTTTACAGATATGTTAAAAGTTAATTCCAAATAATATTTGCATCTTTCAACAACTTTTTCCATTTCTATTGTGTATTTTCACATACACAAAATATAAACAGGGAGAAAAGGTCTCTCTAAAACTTTATTGTATACTCTACTAAATGTATTTGTGTATTATTGACCACACGCCATTGGTATGATATACAAAAGATCCTACTACAGTAAGATGTTTGGTTGTTAATTGCAGGGTAATGATTAATATAAAAGTATCAGAAAATTGAATATGACTTTTAGTCGCCTTTCTCTCCTTCCCTCCCCACCAACAACTAAAATAAATTTGACTCACAAAATAGCATACTAAATTTTATGTTAAAAGTTATTACATTTTTGAGTGATCGCATTTACATACAATCGAATGTACAGAGCAACAGACGACTGATTATATGAGGAATTTGATTCATTTTTATTTTTAGGTATCTACACTTTAAAATTTGATGCACTAAAAGTGTGTAAAATTTTATCCATTCAGATCTTTACTTTTGTGTTATTGTGTCGAAATGCATTAAAACTATACAAAAATATTTTTTTTTGAATAGATTACGAGAAAAGTTTGATAGATATTGATAAATCTGGGTAAAAATCGCTTGCCATATTTCATCAGTAAAGATCAAACACTTTTTTAAGATATGTTCACAGAAACAATTGTAAAAATTAACATCTTAGACTTAACAAAATCTGAAACAAAAATACATTGAAAATACTAAAACAGAAATTTTTAATTGATATTCTTACCATTGTTAGCTAGTTTTATCAATGAATTCCCTTTTTAAGATCAACTTCCATGTTTTTGAAAGTTATAAATCAACAGCAATTACCTCATTTTTTATCACAGCAGAAGGAAGCTGACAAATTTACTTTAAAAGAAAGATTTTTTTTACTTTCAGTCTATAAAAAAATAGGACATTCCAAAAATTATAGAAATGTAAAATCAATATATGCTTGAAAAACTGAAATAAATAAAAGATGTAATTTTAATTTACATTTATAACAAAAATATGATCTAATTTTGTTCGATTTTAAAGTTGCTCCACATCCAATATATATTTAATTGAAATATAATAAATAGAAAATATGTTCATGATATTTATTGAAACCATATTAAAGTAACATGCTAATTTTAGAATAATTATATATTGAAATTCTTGTTCTGAGTGTGCTAGTTTGCACTTACGAACTTGGAAGATCATTGCATAACATTTTCAATTTGCTGTTAAAAATATTATTTGCCATTGTAGTTTTTGTAATGGAAGCCATTCATTCATTCAATATTGAATTTCATATAACATGTAGTATTTGCGAGTAAAAAACCTTTATTTATTGATAAAAATTTCAACAATTTTCTTTTTGATCCATAATTCAACTTTGTTATAAAAAACAATGGTAATTCCCCATCACCATGGTGTTTTTTTTTTGCACTGTCAAAACATGATTTAACAATGGTTAACTTTTACTTACAAAGAATACCTGGTTGCAACTTCTAGATGCACCTCTATCTCAACTTCATGATCAGATAAACGATTACAAGATACTTTCAATCATCTGGTAGATATCGTAACAAAAAAGTGCCACATTAGGGGAAGGCTACAGAAAAACTTACTTTAGAAGCAAAACCTAAGTTTCTTAAACGATATATATACAATTATACAAAAAATTATATCATATTTCAAAGTATGAGAAGTACCTACATCTATCGCTCCAAGAAATTGTCCAAATTATTACAGTGACTTATTATTATTATTATTTTGCCTGCTCTTCTGAAAAGGCCCTAGAGGGGCAGAACTAGTGCAGTGCTGAATTACTAAAAGTCTATTCTATTTTTGTCTTAATCCTATTAAGAATCTACAAGGTATAGGAAATTTGAATATGTTTGTATAACAAATTCAAATTTTCATAAACTGTGATGGTGTGGTATCTAAGAAAATACAGTCAGTTTCTGTATATAGCTAAGCAATCAATTTTCAAATTAAATGTTTATTTCCCAACAACCTTCATATAGATAGCTTCTAAACAAGAAATTAATCTTATTAGGAATGTTTATTCTTATTACGTTGTCCTTAAACTTTTTGATGGACTTCTAATCCTAAATAAGAATATAAGAGTATTAATAGATATTTAAAATTTATTTTGCAAAATGAAATAATTTGTATCAATTATTTTTATGCAATATATATTTAATATCTAAAAAATAGTACAGAAAAAAATTCAAATGACTTTTTCTCTTTTAAAAGTTTAATAAAATTTTATAGTATATTAAATTCGAATTCCCACAATAAGTTAAATGGTTCATTTAAGCCACTTCATTAGAGTGAAGTTGTTCTAGAGAAAGTATAATTGAATCTTAAACCTGTCATAGTCTAGACATGTATTTGTTTATTAATTTCAAAATGAACCAAAATGTTATTAAATTTTTAATAACACATTCAAATTTTATAGGAGTAAGAGATTTCATTCATGTGATGGACTTGGCAACAGGACATGTTGCAGCCCTAAAGAAACTTGATAAGAATTCTCGATACAAGGTAAATGCAGAAAAATTAATAAAGTGTCATAAAAATAAATATATAATATCTTTAAATATTAGATCATTTTTATTATATAAGTAATGAAATTATTTTCTTTTAATGTTTTAATAATATTTTTTAATTATAAACCCTTAAAAAATGTTTAATGTTTACTAAAGAGAAAAACTGGATAGCATAAACATGAAATTCTTGAAAATATTTCTCAATATTATAGTTTCTTAATTATTTTAAATATGTTCACACAGAACTTCAAAGAATATATTTAGAAATTTATTTCACATTATATATCCTCTAGAAGATTAATTTAGAATTTCCTCTTGCCTAAATATATAAAATGAAAACCTTAAACATTAACTCTTTAATAATCTTTGAAAAACGATGCTTATTTACCATATTAAAAAATTGCAAATAAAAGTTTATTCAGCAGTTTGTTTGGTTTCAAAAAAATTCCTACTAACTTCGCAGATACTCGATGCTTTGCTGCTTACATACTTTTTACTTACTAGTTACTTACTTATTTATTTATCCATTTATTTGTTTCCCATTTTGAATTCAATAAATGATTGTAGTGCTTTTCTTTCTAAACATGAAAACAGTTAGAGGCAGATTATTACATCAAATAATTTGATATTCATACTAAACTTGAAATTGTCAAAGATCTTTTCAGACTATTGTAGGAAAAAGAAATTATTATATATTTCTCTTTACTTCAGTGAAATGTTTGCTGATCTTTTTTATAGCAGTGATATCCGGTATGAATTATCACCTTCTTGAAGACATGTAGTTGTAATAAATGTAACATTATTCAATTATTTTAATAGTACTTTTAAAAACAAAATTGCGAGTGATTTAATTCTTTTTAACTTTGTATCGAGACTGGTTTAGCCATTCTGAGGTATATACCATTTTTACATTCTTGTTAGGTGATTATTATAGAAGTTATATAATAGCAGAAACTAACAATGCTTTTCACGAATTATTAATATTCACATATGTAAAATTATACATTTTATTAAGAGTAAAGGGTTGTAAGAATCTAAAATCAAACACAGCAATCAAAACTAAAAAAAATTTTTACTATCTAATTATTGTTATAAAGGTATTCATTAAATATTTATTTAATAAACTGAATGTCACTAAATGAGATAATATACTGGAATATATTTATGAATGATACAATGTTTTACTGTAATGTTCTGTGATGAAAATTAGAAAAACATTTTTATTCATTATTAACATATTTTGAATGGATCTATTTTTTTAAATGCTTGTTTCTATTTTAGGTATATAATTTAGGTACTGGCCATGGCATTACAGTAGCTCAGTTAGTTGAAGCATTTGAAAAAATTAGTGGCAAAAAGGTAAGGTAAAAATAATCAGTCACTCAATTTAAATCTTTTTCTCTAGTAATTAATCTAAAGTTTTTCACAATTCATTAAAAAATTAAAAATTAAAATATCTTCTAAAATTCATACATTTTATTGTAACTAACTCTATATATGTTAATTGGTACTATATAATATAAATTTTTGCAGAAAGAAAATATTTTTTATGTTTTTTTTCTTTTGTTTTATTTAAAATATCAAATTATTTTTTGTGAAATAAAGATAAATATTTATATCAAAATTTTTGTCATAGATCCCTTGCAGATTAGCAGACAGAAGGCGCGGAGACATACCAGCTATTTGGGGAGATTGCAGCTTGGCTGAAAAAGAACTTGGTTGGAAGGCACAATATGGATTAAAAGAAATGTGTAAGTAGTTTTCAATATTTATTACAAGAGCACTCATGAACAGTGATAAAATGATGTATGAATGTATGTACAGGGTACGCCAGAGAAACTTACTTATTAAAAAAAAACTTCCGAGCGGTGAGTTGGGTGGGTAGAGGGGTGATAGGTAGCGCTACTGGAGGGGGAAGTCCCCAAATTTGTTTCCCTCTCTAGTCAGTTGCCATCATGCTCTTGTCTAGAGAACAGCGGGCCTTCGCTGTCAAGAGCTTCTTTTCTAACAGTCGCTCACTTGTTGCAACGTAACGTGCCTTCCGCGTTTGCATTGAAATTCCTTCTCACAGACCCGTTCCTCGCCGTAATTTGTGGGTTAACTCATTTGGAAATATCGCTAAACCCAAAAATGAACATCAACGGACCACTAGAACTCCGAAAAATGTCGAAAGAATGAGGCAGGTCAGTTCTGCGTTTTCCCCGGGGTTCGGTTCGCAAACACGCAGCTGCTCTGGGAATTTCTGACACCACTCTTAGACGAATTCTCCATCAAGACCTTCATTTTCATCCCTATAAACTGGTTGTTGTGCATGAATTAACTGAACGCGATTTTGTTGTCCATCAAAATGCATGTGAAATGCAGCTTGACAATGAAATCCCTGGTTTACGTCGATCGACCACGGACAAAAGCTCACCTCAAGAATAACATTCGCGACGCCATTGCCAACATACCGATTGATATGTTGCAAAGAGTGGACACGAACTTCAAAAATCGACTTAATCGGCTTATGCGCAATGGGAGTCGCCATTTAACCGGTGTCACTTTCAAAACTGTATGAAAAAAAAATTGGGATATTGTATTTTCACATAAAAAATTGAAACAATAACTGAAGTACTTTTGTTTTCATTGACCTTTCAAATAAGTAAGTTTCTTAGGCGCACCCTGTATTTTCAACAAAGCTATTAACAGCAAAAACAAATAACCCATTTTGTTATTAAATGATCTGAGTATTTTGATGATAACACAAAAGATTTATTTAAAAATGTGTCCGATCTTTGTTATGATTGAATCTTAAATTTTTAAAAATAATCAGGTTAACACTGAAAAATCCTCATAGTATAATAATAAGAATAAAATAAAATAAACATGTCAAATCAAACAAATCAATTTTTAAATTTTAGAATGTATAAATGCTCATGAAATTCTGATAATTTGAAAAAATGAAATCAGAATTTTTTTAATAAATAAAAAATTATCCATTGTAAATATAAATTTCTTTTCTTAACTGCAAATGCAGTGTCATACATCTTTGAATTTTCAAAAGAACAAGGTGTTTTACATGATACTTGATTTTATTCCTTGTAGGTGTCTTTAATTTACAATACATTCTGGGCCTTAAGTTTTGGTATAATTTATCGTACTAAAGATTCTTGCACCAGAAATATTATCCACATCATTGACTGTAGTAAATACCTTCTGGTTCTTTACTATTTTAATTTATGATTAAAACAATAAAAAATTTTAATCAATTGTAATATCAAAATATTAAGAGAGCAGTAAGTAGTAAAAACAAATGATTTTAGACTTATGCAATAATGAGCTTTCAATTGATTCATGTCCATATTTTATATGCTATTTTTAACCATTTGTAATTGATCTTTTAAGATTGTGTCTAATACTTTTTAAACCCTAAATAGGTGAAGATTACTGGAGATGGCAAACACTTAATCCTGAAGGTTACAGAACAGAAGCTTCTAATGGAAATTCCAACTAAGCTTTATTCCATCCAATATTTAAACATCTGTGTTGAGTTCATTGAAAAGTAATTTATATCCCACCAAAGACAATAGTCTAGATGTGCTAAATTCTGGAAGAGGTATAAGAAAATTCATGTACATAAAACAATTTTTTCAAAAAGCTAAAACAGAAAAGGCACCCTGAATAGAATAATAAAACTTATTTATGAAATATTATGTTGCTGAAACATTCTTCCATAATGTGTTAAATTCCTCTGAGTAATTTCTACCCATCCCATAAGAAAAATTCATTTACATATGAATACAAAGATAAGAAGAAAGCATATTTACGACTCCTGTTGTGCAATGCATGACATGCAGTAACTATTAGCATTTGCAAATATGCTGACAAATAAATGAACACACAAATTAAGTAAGGTTAAAATAAATAACTGCATGATATTGGTAAATTTTAAAGGCCAGTAATTCATGCTTTACATCATTTAATAACATTTACTAACAATGGTGATTTTACTTTTCTAAATTCATGACTAATTTAATAGATACTATTCTTGTGGATAATAAGTTAATTTTACATTTTATTCAACAAATATTCATAATGAACAACTAAAAATTTTATTTTCATTTGACATTCATATATTCATTCAAATAAGAAAAAAACATACTTCAATTTTAAAAAGGAAAAATGTAATTTATTTTCAACTTTACAATTTCTTTATATCAGCTTACCAATGTATTTTGCACGAGGATATTTTTCTTTCAGCTCTGGCCACTGAACAAGAAATCGATCTGCTAAGTGATATAAGATTTTACCAGAAAGCGACATAGTTTTAACTCGGCATATACTTTCAACATAAACTATTTTGATCTGTTTCCATCCCAAAACCTATGAAAACAATAAACATGATCATAATTGATAGCAGATGAATCAATTATTTTTTTAAAGTATTATTTGCAAATACTGTACAGTTGAGAAAATGTTCGGAGAAATTCATCAAGAGATGATGCCACTGCCAAATATTTAACATTCTAACAAGTTTTATTCTTCTTTAGAATATTTATAATTACTGGGGATGGAGTTTGAAATAGGGTTATTTTACATTTGTCTAGTAAACACAAACTAATTTTAGTGAAGAAATATACTGATTACCTAAACTCATATTTTTTTACCTTTGAAATTTAAACTTCTGCTAGTAAAAGAATCTATAACCAACAGGTAAGGATTTCAAGGACTAGTCAAATAACACTTGGTGTCAAAGCCAAAAAAGAAGGAAGGTTTTCCTTCTTCAAAAAAAATTATGGAAATTAATTTATGATGAAAAAATGTTGAATTCATATTTTGTTAATGACATTACAAGTAAATTTAATAATACTGGATATCTAATATTTTAAACCAATAACTGAAAGATGTTTATTTTAAATTCATTGTTGATATATTTAAGATATCTTTTTACCTATAGAGTTCCTTAGGATTGATAATTTGATTTTTTAAAAATGCTTAGAACAATTCTATTATTGAATGCTTGAATAAAACTGCAGTCAATGAAAGTTGCATTTCATATAAAACAAATATATTATAAGTCTATTAAAATGTTTCGTATATGAATAATAAATTATTTTAAGTAAAGGAAAACTAGTCCTACAAAAATAAAGGACACCAATACAACAAGAAAAATTCTTATTGAAAGAATATTAAATTTGACAGTATTTGCAAATAATCAATCCCTTAAAAAATTCCTAATAAAATACTTACATGCAGTAAAAATGCTGCACCACACAATGGTACACATGTACCAGGCCCATTACAAACAATCTGAAATATTAAAAATTGATAAAATTTCTGAATAAATAATTAAACATTTTTAAAATGTATAAAATTTTAAAATCATCTTATGATCAGAAAAATAAAGATGGACCTTTTCTAGAATGTAAGTTATATGAGCAGTAAAGGAATAACATTTTTAATATAGCTCGGTTGAATTGACAATCAATTAAGCTTTTTTTGTTCGCATAATCGATGCCAACTATGTTTTAAAGCAAAGAAATCCCACATTGCTTCAAAACATAAGTTTTTAAAAACTTAAATAGTTTCCAAGGGTTTCTGAAATATAAATACATCTAAATTGTGTATTATTTACTTTAAAAGGCAAGAAAAAAAAAGTTGTGCTTACAGCATGCTCTCCCCCTAAAAAACATATGTACACATGCTTTAATTCTGCATTGAAGAATAATTATCGTTTTCGACAGACAATATTGACTTTTACAATGCAAAAGACATTTTAAAGACTAAAAGATAGTTAGTTACTCACAAGATCAGGTTTGTGTTTCAATACTAAGTGAAGTGCAGTGATACAAGCTCTTAAAGTAGTAAATGTAGTTGACAACCATGACTGTCCAACTTCTCTGCTACGAGGTATTTTTTCTATTAAATAGGATTCTGTACCAGGCTGAAAGCAGATTTAAGAAATAACAATGAAAAAAAATTAATTTTCAAGCCATACTTTTAAAAAATTAAATACCATACTTTTCAAAAGTTGACTCGCATGTGAATATATCAAACTTTTATTAAAAAAACAGTTTAATGAAGTGATGAAGCAGAAACGCACATTTTGCTGCTGTAACATTTTAATCATTAAGAATACTGAAATAAGACATAATTTTTTTTTTATTATTATAATTTATGATTAATAATTTCTTCCAATTGCAAGACTTATATATGTATTTAAAAATCATCTTTTGAAATATCATATGAACGAAAAATTCATAAAAGTATTTTATCATTTTTCTTTCATTCAAAATTTAAGCTCTTTTTGGCGCTTAGAAATAATGTATTACAACTAGAATTTTTTAAAATTCTTTCTGGGCTTAAAAGTTAATTTTTTACCACTATTGCCAAACTAAAATCTAGGAAAAAAGTTTTAAAAGCCTTTTTTAAAATGTTCATTTTTTTCTTTTACAAAATTTGAGCTATTCATTGCAACTGAATATAAAGTAATGTTGCAATCAAATTTTTTAACCTAAGAGGCAATTTCTCACCACTATTACCAAAGTAAAATCTAAGAAAAATTTTTGAATGCCCTTTTTAAAAAGTTCCATTTTTTCGATTTTTTTTTTTTTTTTTTTACAAATTTTAAGTTTTTTGGGCACCTTAAGATAATGTAATATTGCCACTAAATTTTTCAATATCGTTTTTGAATCTAAAAGGCAACTTTTCCTCACTATTACCAAACAAAAAACTTAAAATAAAAATAACAATAAAGCAATTTTTGTTCCATCTTACAGTACATATCTTTAGTTTAGAATTAATTAGCTTTTAAACATACTTTTAAAATATATTTCATAGCAAATTTTTCATTGGCGTGGACGAAACCGAAATCATTTTCATTGTTTCGTCAAATATTTGACTGTGCGATTTTCTTCCATTGTTGAAACCTAGAAGGAACATCTTATTTAATGTCTATGAAGTTTACTGGATAAATAAAAAAATTGAAGTTATAATACCTCTAAGTTAGAGATGAACCGTACATGATAGCGCTATAATGTCTTTCTGAAGTTTTATCTAAAGATTTAACTGAAGTATAATTTAACCATATCTTTAGAGTGGCAGCTAGTCAACAAAGGAGACTAATCATTAATTAAACTGATCTATAACAATCAATCTCTACTAAAAATGAAACAGAATATATGTCAACGCTCTACAAGACAAACAGTTAGCCCTTGAGCTATCACATTTGGACAAGAAGCAATTGAAAGAGTTCGATTGTGCACTTTAAATTGAAACTTTAATTAATTTAAAAGTCGAGCAATATTTTTATATTTCCTTCCATAATCATCAAAAGTTTTGTCACGAACCAGTGATTTTGCTTCCAAGGGCGAATAATGTCTTTATTAGAAAGACTGATTTACAATCATGTGTATTGGATGGTATCGAATGTCACGTCAGTGATCCCAGAGCTTGGCGGCAGAATTTGCGACCGTTTGGCAACAAAATTAATAATACCCAAAACTTTGAGAATTTTCCCGATTAATAAATTAGGAGCCGAGATACGCTCAAATGCTCCTGATTGGTCTAGAATCTTCTAGACAGCCTCCTGGGACTAACAAGAGATTGGCAATTTCACGCTGGAGTGTCGTCAGCAAAGTCACCGGTAATAGTAATAGTCCTGAACAGAGATGTGGTGTACTAAACATGTCGTCGAGTAGTAATAGTCCAGCACTGAGAGTTCTGATGATTAGTAGTCGGAATCGACGAAAAATAACGAGTCTTCCAGAGGATAGCGAAACAACGACGGAGTCAAGCTAGTGATAAACTGAACTGTGTGTCTTGTTATCTATTGAGGAAGCAGCTTAGCCAGTCTTATGGTAGTTATACAGCTAAGCGAGGTATAGTGGAAAGTGTCTTAGATGCCTGGAGAGACCGTAGAGCGAGGTTCTAAGGATCCCCTGTCCTGCTGAATCCTGTCTGAACGCATTGTGCGATGTGGGCGTTGTCATTACCTGTGGTCTACTGTCGTTGTTGTGCTGATGTATGCTCGCCTCGGCTGTAAATAATTGTCGTCTTTGTGCTGTAAATATTTGCCATCTTTGTGCTGATCTGTCCTCGTGTTATCTCTACTGAAGGACTGTTCATTGTGTTCATCTCACACAATACATTCATTACACAGAAGTGAACCGGACCGATAGGAAATCCGTAATAATATTAAGTGCAAAAATGGGTTTAATATCATCGTAAAATTCAAAACATTATTTTCTCAATCATATCAACTCGAGTATTAATTCTTATTAGGTTTTTAATTAATTTTTCAAGTATGTTTAAGCTTATTTTATAATAACATATTTCATTGTTTTAAAAAGATTCAAGTTGATTTTATCGTAGCTCCAAACATTTTAGAGTGGATTTTTCATCTAAGATTGATCGTGAAGATATCAATTACTGCTATATTTCTATGAAGAATAGATAAAGCAAAACTTTAGTTTATTTAAAGTAAATTTTAAACGAACTTTGTTTAAAAAAATTATTTCTGTATAGGTTTAACTTTACAAGTAAGCAATGATAAGAAATTTTGAAAGCACACCTACATTTTTAAATAATCAAACAAGAAAATTAATTTGAAAATTGAAGTTTAGTCTTTTCCATTTCAAATTTAATTGAAAAGAGAAAATTGGAGAGACAAATAGCACAATGGTACTTCTAAAGTAGTACATGCTGCAAAAAATAAAAATTTGAACTTTAAAAATACTTTAAAAAATTAGTCATTAAAAACAAACTACATAAAATATTTAATTGAAAATTTTAGCAACATTTAATTCTGCCAAATCACCTATCCACCAAAGACAGTTAGTTAGATACAGCGACGAATTTCCGCACAGGCGTTATAGGCGGCCGCTTCGTTAGTTGAGACCTATTCGGTAGTCAAAATCTACATCGCAGAGCTGATTTCTTTTTTCTTTCTTCGATCTCAGATTTGCATACATTTTTCTTCATTCTTTTATGCAAGTGCAAAAAAAAGGACTCAATGAAATCAAGCAAACTATAGGGGAGATGGAATAACAGTACGGAAAAAACAAAAAATAAATATTTCAAAAGTAGTGGTTTTCAAAAAATTTCTACGATATAAAAAAAGCAAAAATTATTAAATATTGAAAAAACCTTCTTCAAAATATCAAAAATATTTATGCCAAATAAATTGCAATATGAACAGCTTAATTTTATTCTTTGGATATTTTTAATAACCAAGGGAGATTTGGCATACCGGGACGATCTAAATGCTTTTTTTAGGGAACAGATGAGCAACTATATTTTATTTATTTATTTGATCTACAAAGTTAGAGTATTCGAGTGTATTAAATTTAAAATGAGTATTATGTTAAATTTCAGAATATTTTCCCCACAATTTATTAATTTCAAATTTGTTTGCAAGTCCGTGAATTTCTTTTTGTTGTTGGCTAATTGACTGATAAGGCAACAATTCTCGGCTAACATAAAATAAAGGGGGAAAAAAAAAAAACTCTTTCACAAGAAATATTAATGTCATACCCTGCCGCAATAAATGGGGCCGCATGGGTCTCACCTTTGATAATTAGGCCTAAGGGAAATACCAACTTTCACAATTCTAAAAGAATATACAAATCTAATATATAAAAATGAATGTTTATTTGTTCATATTTCATATATTGTCGTACCGTTCATTCTATTTCGATAAAATATTGCAAAAGTATTCATTGATTGCACTTAATAATATTTTTTTTCGGTAAATGCAACGCGCCGGGTACCAGCTAGTTATTATATATTCATGATAAAATAAAAAATTGCATTTATTCTATTTGATTGTCACGAAATTTATATTAAGAAATATAAATTCAGTTTGAGTTGGAATTCAAAATAGTTTTTTATTAGTGGCGAGATAAAACAATTCTGATTGCCAGAAGTAATAGGATTTTGCACTTTTCCACCTGATTATTAAAACAATGAATGCGGATTTGGAATAAATCAGTTAAATATTTATTCATTAATCATATATTTGATACACATTAACTCTCAAAATAAATTAAATTCCAGTGCGTCTTTTAAAAACGATTATTTAAAAAAACCGTAATTAGTTTAATAATTCGAGAGTAAAAGATTGTTAATAAGACAATAATTGGTCTGGAATGTTATGTTTTTTATTATTTAAAATTTTGCAAGTGAAGGCTTTGTTAACTTATCGAAAAATTTCCAAGTGTCGAAATATTTACCATTAGCTATATTTCTAAATATCTCTTCTAAATTACACAGTGATAAAAGTATAACCCAAATATCATGCTTCTCCTATATTTCTTCTGCTAACTAAATCTTCATCATTTTTAAATTTTCTATTTTATTTTTAATTCTTTTGAATTGGCAGATTTAGATCTTGGCATAACCATGTAAGCAGAATAATTAAATTAATAATTTTAGTATTTCTATCTTTTGGCAAGCATGGATCTTTATGAAAATGCGCACATTTGTTTGTGTGTGTGTGTTCCATGATTTAGTCTTTATCAGTTTTAATAAGTGGTCGATATACTTACTGGCAAAGAATTGATTTCTTTTCTACATCTATTGGAAAAATTCGTTATGTAATGAAAAAGGTCAAAACCTGGACCGGTGTACTTAAATTATTAGAAATGCTTGATAAAAATGAATGAAGGCAAATGAAAAAAAAAAAAAAAAAAAAAAAAAAAATCGAAGACAGTCGTACGAAAGTTTTTGTACGTAGACGAAAGGCAAAACTGTCAATACAAAATTACATGTCAGACATGCTACACCCAGAACTTTAAAAAAAACTTAAATAAAAACTAAACTAATATTCTAGCTAAGAATATTTCAATTTCAAAATTTGAATGCTTGGAAACTTTAATGTGATACCATTTAGAAAATACGCCAAGGCAGAAATAAATCACTGCCACGATTATATAAATAAAAGCTCACTCTACTTTCTAATCAATACAATTTAAGTAGAAGAGGGTCTCAGATTAATTTAGCGCCTATAGTCTCAAGTTATCAAAATCCGCCACTGGTTAGATATAAAATATTACCTTTTTAACATTATAATAGTTGAAAAAACACCAAAATAATGGAACATATCAATGATTATTTTTTACTAATCAAAATGCACTCTAATTTAATATTTGTATTTTATAAATACAGACGAATTTTTAAAAAAATTCTACCTTACTTGGTAAAGCCTCTTCAAAAGATTTGGCTTTTTGTTCACTAAGGCTATCAGTATCAGCAAGCACATAAATTCGAGGTCTAAACTTTTCACTGAGGTTCTGAATTAAACGAAATATTTCAAATGTATGACCTCCTGTAATTAAAAAATATATATGTATGTACATATAATTGCTATTATAAATAGTTTAAAATATCAAATAAGTGCGGCAATAATATTATATTCAAAGGATGGCATTTATAACTTTTTTTAAGAAAATGTAGCTTTTTGTGATATTGATTATATGGCTACTAGTTGGAACACAATAAAAATAAAGCAAATGGAAAGGTAACATTCAAATAATAGGAGTAAATGCAATTGACTGAAATATTATATTACTTAATATGTAAGTAAGCCATTGTGAAATCTATACTTATAATAAAGCTCAATGTGTGCATGTGTGTTTTGGCGCTCTACAGGTCAGACCGTTGAACCTAAATTTGGTACACGTATACCTTAGAGATCGGGAATGTGCACCTCGGAGTCCTTTTTTGAATTTTTAATAAAAATTTGAATTAATTAAAAATTACGCGAGATTTCGACGTTTTTCCGCTATAACTTCCTAAAATGTTATCTCACAAAGATGATTTGTACATCAAATTAAAGATTTAAAAAATCAGTTTCCAGACGGTACCAGTATTTTAATAAAGAAATTTAAGCTTCTATTTTTAAGAGATATTTTAAATATATTTTTCAGCAATATATTTGAACAAAACAATAAAATTTAATCTGCACGAGCACGTTACGCAGTAAAGGAGAAAAACTTAACTTTTATCAATATGTTGCAAGCAGATTGACAAAAATTCAAATTAAAAATTAATAATTATTATAAATTAAACATATAAAAATGTAATTTTCAGCACGTGCTTGCATAAAATGAAATAAATATGAATAAGTTTTTTCTAAAGAGAAAATGTAAAGAAAAATTTGTGTGACTTTTACAATATTATTAATTAAATAAATCAGCTTTATTTAAAACAGACATGGTTATATATATATATATAATTTAAGATCCAACAATTAATTTGAAAAACTTTAGTATGTTTTACTTTGCTACATGCATCAGCTAACTAAAGCTACTTTATTCTGCTAACTAAATATAGCATAATATCATAATAAAAGCATTTTGACATACTGGTGACATAAAGAATGTACAAAAAAAAAATCACAAACTAAAGAACAACATAAAGCTGTATCCTCTGCAAGTAAATGCTTCGTAAACAGTTCTGATAGAAGAATAAGTGACAAACAACATTATCAGTTTTGTAAAAAATATGGGTAAAAATCAATTTATCAGTTTTGTAAAAAAATAATATCAAGATAGTAACATTTTCATGGGAACCTAAAGGCATAAAATAAGAAGGCAAATATTGGATGAAGAAATTTGAAGTCTCATGAGAATGAGTTGAAACAGAAGTTGTTTCTTCCATTAAATAGAATAATTGTAGAAATTTGTTAAAGCTTTCAGCAACTGCAGAATTTGGTAGAAAAGTCTGCCTATCTAATGCCAAATTTACAATTAAATTCAGACAGCACCAAATATAATCTAGACTATAAAAACTGATGAAGAGGTTTTCAAAATTGGAAATTAGTTAAACTGTATAACTGAGGTAGGGAATATAAATAAATTAATTAATCTGGACCCACTTGGATTATTATAATTTATTATGAAATCTAAAGTGGATGAAACTATGCTAAATTATAATAACTCCAAATATAATTAACAAATGCTGTAAGCAATGTTGGCTGTCAGAGAAATTTTTTTAAATTGAAGTTGATCAAAAATTGTATAAGACCAATAATTACTTTAAGGTTACTCAATTAGACTACCTAATCTACTGGGCAAAAAGTATGTGATGCAATAGACATTGATTATGTAAAAAAAGAATTTACTTTAAAGGAAAGTAGATAAATAAAAATTTTAATTAAAGGAGTTTTATTTCCAACTATATTAATTTTTCAATAAAAATGTATAATTGTATCCTTTTAACTTTATTTGGAAGATGGTTTGTGTTTTAAATCCTATTTACTGTTTTTATTAAGCGCTCTTAATTTTATTTAATAATAAATTTATCTTGTCAATACATATTATAAATGTTGTATATGTATAAATAAATGGTAAAAGTATATTTGTAACAAATGTGTGTACTATAAAACCTACAAATATTGTTTCTTTATTTGAATCCTGTAATATAAAACAACAAAAGAATTTTTGCCAAAAGAAAAAAAAAAAGAATTTTAATAGATTTTGGAGTTTTTTTTTAATATTTAAAAAGAATGACAAAATTGGCCAACAATCCATGTAGCTGAAATTCACATTATGCCACTTAAATACTGTATAACATGCACTGGTTTCAAACATTAATCATAACAAATTTTGATTCTACAGTTTTAATTAATTTGGATTATTAAAACTAGTAGAGTATATTCAGTTATTTATGTAAACTTTATTACTTAATCTTGGTTATGAAAATTCTATAATTATTATATACATAAAATAAGTTAAATTTTATTCCATTTCAGTTATCTTACATGATACTTAATTTTTAATTATTGTATTCACTTAACAATGGTAGTGCTAATTATTACCACATGTATTTAGGTTTTCTTCTAAGAGCAAAACTTTATATATATATAAATATATGTGTGTGTGTGTGTGTGTGTGTAGGTAGGATATCCCACGGAACTTTTTTTTTTTTTTTTACCATCATTTGATTCTGTTGCCCCATTGTAGGACATGATTCAAAGCAAGAATTGTAAAAAGTTAGATCATTTCCCAGAGGACTATAACTTTAATTAATATAGCATTCCAGAAAAATACTATCTGTCAAGCTTATGAAACACTGACACAATAATATTCAGGCCGAAGTCTAATAGCCACCATTTGAAAAAGACCTTTTGCATTCGCTAACTACGCAGTAATATGTTTCAGTCACATAATGTACTATTTTTTTAGATTTATAATGTCTTCCTAGAGAAAATTATCTAACTTTATGTTAATAAATCGCATTTTAATTAACAACATCAAATAGCAAATTCTTTCATACTGCCATGTTTAAATCCATTTTCTATTTTCCTGCAAATTTTTCACTTTAACAGCAAATAAGTAATTTATTTTTTAGAAAACTCCTCGTCGTTTATATTATCTTAGTTGTGAAACTGAACCATTAAATATTAAAAGACTCCTCATCACTAAAGCCTCTGCTATATGACGAGTCTAACTTTTTTGAGAAAGAATTGGTTAGACTCCCACATACATAATATAAAAAAATATAGAGAGAGTATCAATTTAAAAGCATTTCTTAAAAATATCATAAATTACAAAGGTTCACAGTTTTAAATATCCTTTAAACTAAATATAATTAAATTATGTCAACAATTTTAAATGTAAATAAATATTCCTAATTATAATAATTTTAAATGCAAACTACATTTTAAAACATAATAAATGAGAACGTTTATTTTCTTATTTTTTAATATATAATAAATTACCACAATTTTTAATTATTTTATAAACAGCACTTTTTTATAATTCCATGAAACAAAATCTTGCTATATTCCACTAAAATAAATCGCATTTTAATTAATAACATCAAATAATAAGCTACTTTATAATATAGTGCACTTATTTTTCATACAATTTAATTTACAAATATATCTTTGTTCCTTGGCAGTTTTAAATAAAAGGATAAATAAAATAAACTGTTTTAATTTATTTTATACTAGCCGCCTTTGGCGACCAGCTAGTTCGTCTATCTCACTACTGTTTAAAATTATCAGTTAAATATTTTATGTAACCTCACGGTCAATTATATACTTTATGTCACATGTCATTGTGAATTAAATACTTTATTTAGCTCGTCTTTTAATAGCTACTTCGTCAAAATATTTTTAAGGTTCAAATATTGATAATCATATACAGTTCACTCATGAAATTATAAAGGCCTTAAGCCCGTAATGTATCTCTTACTATCTGTCAGCTCTCAAAAAATTTTAACTTTAAATTAAAATAGAAATGATAAAACTGCAATTTGATATAAAAGCATTTTTTTAACCAAAACCAAGTATTTTTTAAAAAAGATAGAAAAGTGCATCATTATGTGTACTATTCAATAATTAGAAAAAATTATGTAATTATTTCAAGAATTACTCAACAAAAATCACTTAGATTCATCATAAAATTCAGGTTTTATGATCAATCTAAGTAATCTCAAAAGGATTTACATGATGCGAATAATATTTTATTTTATTTTGGTCTATAAACATAATTTCAAAAATATTAAGTCTAAATTTTATACATGTTTTAGTCATAAGGAATCATATTCTACGAAATATTCTTGACACTTCAACTTTCAAATAAATAAAATTGGATGTTACTGTAACTAAACTAAAATTCAAATAAATAAATGAAGATTTCAATTTTCTGTTATCAAATTTGATCGGCTTTTGAAGTTTTACATAGAAATGTTTGAAGCATTCAATATTTTCATTTTTAGGCCAGACGGTCTTGAAAAATTCTGGGCTTTGATTGGAGTATCATTTTTTTTTTTAATAGTCGATGAAGTAGTTTAAAATTACCCATTTTTATTGAATAGTGATCTTTAAAATATTCACAAATCAGGCAGTTTTAGAGACTGAGTTGATTAAAGTTTATATCTTTTTATTTAAAAGCTAAACATTCATTTATTAAAACATTTATAGGCTCCTATGTAGCTATTTACTTCATTTAAAACCTATTTATAGATTACAGATGCATTATTAGTTTTACAAATTAGCCATTAAACCTTGAATTGAAAAAATACATATATTAAACCCTATTTGTCTTAAATAAAGCTGATTTATTTAATTAATAATATAGTAATAGTCACAAAAAAATCCATTTTCTTTTTAGAATAAAACATATTTCATCTCAAGCAGACACATGCTGAAAATCACATTTATAAATGCTTAATTTACAATATTAGTTTATTTATTTTTTAATTTGAATTTTTGTCAATCTGATGACAACATATAGATAAAAGATAATTTTTTCCCTTTCACTCGTAAAATGCGCTCATGCAGATTAAATTTTGTTTTGTCCGAAATATATTGTTGAAAAATATGGTTAAAATATTTCTTCAAACATTCATTAAAAATAGAAGCTTAAGTTGTATGTTAAAACACTGAAACCATTAGAAAGCTAATTTTTTAATCTTTAATTTAATGTAAAAATGATTTTTGTGCAATAATATTTTTGGACATTATAAAGAAAAAAACATCAAAATTTTACTTAATTTTTAATAAATTCAAATTAAAAAAAATTCGAAAAATGGGCTCCGAGGTGCACATTCTTGATTTCCAAGATATACATGTACTAAATTTAGTAGCTGTGGGTCCAATGATCTGGCCTGTAGTGTACCAAAACACACACATTGAGCTTTTCTATAAGTATAGAATACAGATATAGATTATTTCTTATCTTCAAAACCGCATCTTGGTCAATACTTAGATGCAAGTCATTATTTCATCTCATGCAGATGTGTTCGTATATTTTTATATGTTTAATTTGCAATAATAATTTATTTTTTAATTGGAGTTTTTGCCATTCTGATGGCTACATATTGAAGAAATATATATTTTTTGCCCTTTCACTCATATTGAGCAGATTAAATTTTATTGTTTGGTTCGAAATATATTGTTGAAAAATGTAGTTAAAAAATTTCCTTAAAAATATAATCTTAATGTCTTAAAACACTGACATCAGGAAACTAATTTTTTTTATCTTTAACTTGATGTAAAAATCATGTTTGTACGATAATATTTTTGGAAGTTATTGCGGAAGAACGTCGAAATGTCGCTTCGTTTTTAATTCATTCAAATTATAATTAAAAATTCAAAAAAATGCCCTGAGGTGCACATTCCCAACCTCCAAAGTATATACAGTGTCTCACAAAAGTGATGGGACACTTGTGCTTTGCAAAAGGAAAATGTAATAAAATAAATAAATAAACATGTACAAATTTTTTGTGGGTGTATTTCATACTTAAATTTTGTAACAATTATTACATAACATACATTTTGTCAAAATATTAAAATATTAATTTAATAAAAATATAATTGTTTAGAACGGAGCAAAAATTATCTCACATAAGTGATGGGACACCATTAGATATGCAACAAAAATCGTCTGAAATAAGCAATAAAAATATTTTTTGGTGGCTTTATTTTTATTCAAAAGCAATTAGCAATAATTTATAAGATTGTCTGGAGTATATCTCTCCAGATTGCTTTGGAATTTTTGTGTTTTTTAGCTCTGTGCAGCCATGAATGCCAAACAAAAAGACACTTCGCCTGAAATTCGAAAATTAATTATTAATTTGCATATTGATCGTGGAAAATCTATTAGAGAAACTGCTGAAACAGTTAATTTGAGTCATTCAACAGTTTTCAACATCATTAAATGATACAAAAAGAATCATATGATTCAGGATAAAAGAAGACCTGGCCGACCATCAAAGCTATCTAATGGATTAAAGCGAATTATCGTTCGAATTATTAAAAAAAATCCAAGAATGAGTGCTCCTAAAGTTGCTGCTGATTTACAAGCCTTATATGGAGTAATTGTTAATCCTGAGACTATTAGAAGAGTAATTCGATCTGCTGGATATCACGGTAGAGTAGCCAGGAAAAAATTCTTCATAAGTGAAAAGAATAGAAAACTCAGACTGGCATTCGCAAAATCCTACATAAATAATAATTCTGATTTCTGGAATAAAGTTATATTTGCTGATGAGAGTAAATTTAATATATTTGGTTCTGACGGTAGAATCTTGGTGTGGAGGAAACCCAGGGAAGAATTTCGTAAAGAGAACTTAGTGCCAACAGTAAAACATGGTGGAGGAGGAGTGATGGTATTGGGGTGTATGTCGTCCGCTGGAGTCAGTAATCTTGTTTTTTTCGACAGAATAATGGATCAGTAAAAGTATATCGACATTTTAAAGCAAAATTTGAAATCTACAGCACGAAAATTGAACCTTCATAATGATTTTAAATTCTACCAGGGTAATGATCCCAAGCACACTGCTTTGAATGTTAGACTCTGGCTGCTGTATAACTGTCCTGAAATAATAAAAACACCACCACAATCTCCTGACTTAAATCCCATAGAGAATATTTGGCAAGAATTGGAATCAAGAATTCGCAAACACACCATTTCTTCAAACCAACAATTTAAATCGGTGCTTCAAGAAGAATGGGGTAAAATCACTCCAGAAATCCCAGAAAAATTAGTCAAATCCATCCCAAGAAGTATTAAATCATGTTTTAAAAGTAAAAGGTAATCCAACAAAAAATTAAAACATTTTAAAAAGTAAAATTTTTGGATAAATGTTTGATGGAAAAGTAAGTGTCCCATCACTTATGTGAGCCATTTTTTTATCCTTTCTAAATAACTGTATAATTTATTGAATTTATTTTAATATTTTGACAAAATGTATATAATGTAATAATCGTTTCTAACATTAAATATAAAACACACCCCAAAAATTTTTGTACATATTTATTTATTTATTTTATTACATTTTCCTTTTGTAAAGCACAAGTGTCTCATCACTTTTGTGAGACACTGTATGTACTAAATTTAAAAGCTGTAGGTTCAACGGTCTGGACTGTAGAGTGCCAACACACACACAAACATTGAGCTTTATTATAAGTATAGATATAGATTAAAAGTTCGATTACCTGATCCTAAAGGAATCATCAGTTTTACAGAAAGAGATTTTGCTGTAGGTAAAACTTGTTTTGATTTATGAATTCGTAAATAGACAATGAAAATACGAACAATAAACAGGCACAATAATGTACATATAACATTTTGAAAAAAGAAGAAAATTTCCTTCGACATATTGTAAATAGCTTTTTATCTTTCTTAATATAAAAAAGAAAATTAAAGAATAAACAAATTATTATAATAATTGCTTGGGTTGCTAAAAAAATCTTTTAAAATTACTTCCAGTTATAACGAACTATCAAATTTCGCATAACACAGGAATTTAATCCATAAACAACACAATAATCAAATGCTTGGTATTTGGGTTTGCTTCATATGCATCTTTCACTTTTATTTCTTAAGTTGTATAACTAACCCTCACTATATTTATGGATTATTTTTAATACATATCGATTCAGACCGAACTACTTTTGTAGATTTTTCAGAATACTGTTAAAATAAAATGATCTCAGATCAATAGAGAGCTCTGGTGCGATAACATCTATCGCATCATACTACAGATGTGCATAATCCGTAATTTTTTGAATAACAAATGATTTACTACAGTTATTTTCAAATATATGTTCCAAATATCTGTTATTTTAATCCTCCAATTAATTAAAATATCATTTATTACTATTAAATAAAATTTATTAAATGTAATTTATACTTAATTTGCCAATTTAAGTAACAAGTAATTGACTAAATTTATGTATTTCAGCTTACGTCTTAATTTTCATTTCTACAAAACTATTTATTTCATTTATTTATTCTTAGTGAAACATTTTCTGAAAACGCTGAACTAAAAAAAAAAAAATTAGGGATGACGAATATTTTCAGAACGGTTATTACGTAGCCAATATTAGAAAGTCACAAATACCAGCGGTCAATACTTTTCAAAAACGGGTGTGATTTAAATCCTTAACATAGTCTTAAGGCCTTATCACACGGCAAAATATCTTCGGCACTTTCCGTCAGCAAACGACAAGAAAAGTGACGTCACTTCAAAGTTTCACATGATTGGTTGAATTTCGTTTGCAGACAGTATTTCCGACAACATTTTCAAACTGGTTCGAAAAAGTTGTCAATTATGAAGCTTGCTTTACCGGTTTTTGAGGGTAGAAACGGTAAAGTGCTGGCGAAATTTCACCGTGTGATAAGACTTTTATTGGTGATATTTGTTGCTATTTGGTTATAGGTAGATCAAACCTGGGTACTTATGGTCAGTAGCCTGATGATATGACCACAAGACTCCCCAGTCTTGTGCATGTTATCTGGTTTATGAAGCTTCCCCTACAATACTCCTCCCTCCAGTGAGAGGTGAGACGAACGATATTTTTGTTTCTGTTTTAGTGGGGGATTTTATGGGGTGTTGAATTTTTTTAATGTGTCTTACCTATTTTTTTGGTTGATTATTTATCAACCTTATTTCATTTTTTTTTTTATTTATTGGCTGATTATTTATCGTCATTTTTATTTGCTTATTATTTATCAGTCTTTTTTTATTTGCTGATTATTTTTCAGCTTGATTTATTTTTATTTGGCTGATTATTTATCGCCGTTTTACTTTAATTTTTTTCTAGTAGAGGGCGCCACAACAGCTGAACGAAGGTTGCGTTTTTGTTTATTTTCATCGTCCTAGGTCACCAATGTTGTTATTTAGTGATAACTAGGATCGAACCTGGGACCTTATGGTTAGTAGCCTGATGACATGACCACAAGACTAAAGCTGTTCACTCAGTCTTGAGGGTGTTATCTGGCTTATGAAGCTTCCACTACATATTTCGATTACAGATCTTGGATTATGATAGAAAGTTACAATCGATACGATCTGTCCAATGGAAGCTCACAAACAAGAATTTAGTCATTCATAGAGATAGGGAAAGTCCCTTACACATTGATGCATGTTTCTGGAACAAACCTAACACAAATAGCTCTGGCGGGGAGGGCGACGGATTTATTATCGCATGCAGAGTGTTCTCATTTCACAAAGCGTCGTAGTTCCGAGCTCTTCCGATCTTATCACAAGATAATGACTACTGCTGGAAGCAATGGGGTCGATTCATGTGACGTGACGTAAAAGTCACGTGTCATGTACTTATGCGCATGGATTTAAACCTTCATCTGCAAAGCTTTAGTAGATGAGTCTGTCATTAACGTTTTCCGCCAAATACGAAGCGGATTTTTTGTTTATATTTGAAATTATAGCTTTGAGTAATTTTCTTTCCTCCTATTATATGTTAAAAGATGAAATGCTAATGTGATGCTGGATACTTTAAAGTAAAATTGAAGAGTGATTGCTGTGTAAAATGTTTTTTCAGTTTCCTTTCAACAATCCTGAATTGCGTTGTTAGCATTGGAATAGAAGGTTGTAAACCTGATAGGAAGTCGGTGATATGCTGCGATCATTTTGAAGAATTTATTTAATGTGTGCCAATTTACTAACTATAGGAAACAAAAAAAACAACCTATTCAAATAACTTTTATACTGCGACAGCCAATCTGACAAGCAATTTTTTTATTAAAATCTATCTGATGAATGTGTTAAAACTGAATGATGTTGTGACGAGATAAAGGTTTTCAAATGGAACAAGAATTACACAAAATATCATGTATATGATTTTTAGTTCTTACTTTTCTATTATGAATCTTAAAGTTTTCTTTATCTTTTAGTAATTCATTTTATTCAGTTATTACAATGTAACTATGTTTAATAGCAAGAGAGTTATCTCTTAATTCTCATTTTTTTTCCGGATAATTATCATTTTTGTTTCTTGTATTTAAACTGAATTGATTGTTATAATGTCATGCTATATCATTGTGGACCTCAGTGATTTCGTTTTTAAGAAATACTGCTATTTTTATTGAAAATCAATTTCCATACCAGCTTTTATTACATATTTTTCATTTCCAATTTTATTGCTACATGGATGCTTCTCTCTTTTCCCCCCCTGTTTCTTTAATATATCAATTTTGAATCATAAAAGTATGTAAAAATATAAAAGTGTTTTTTCCAATTCCTCTTTATATCCTATTTAATTATATCTATATCTATCTATCTATCTATATATATATATATATATATATATATATCTTGACCTTACTCGTGTTTATTAAATTTACTGTTTTGTATGTTTTTGTTTTATTTTATGATATTCTTTCAGTGTATCTTTAGCATTTTAAAATGCATTTCAGAAACGTTCTGCTTTAAAACCATATTGCTCGTCATAATGTTTTTATTGGTGATAAAAAAAAAACTGATTGGTATCTAGAGTGTGTCTGTTGAATGAAATTGATTTCATCATTTACTTTGACATTCTTGTCATGCTATGTTTGTATTCTTTCTAATTATCTAGAATAATAAATAATTTTTGAGTTTATTTAAATAGGTGATTAATTACATTGAAAAAATCATTTGATCATATTTTTTCGAATAATTATTCATATGTATTTTATTTATATCTTTTGAAATGTATAAACAAAAATTATAATATAAATATTAATTATTTTGCTTGCTTGCTTTTTAATTATTCCTACAAGCTAAAATAAAATAACCCATTCTTAAGATGCATGGATTTAAAAAAGGGTTTTTATATCTTTTGTAGTGTATAATTTGAAATTGTAATCATAATTTATTCAATATATACAAATTTGAGTTTCATGTTCTTTCCACTGAACAAATTGAAAATTTCAGTCTCAATATTAATAAAATTTTTTACATAAGAAAAAATGTAATAATTTTATTAGTAAGCTTAAAAATGTTAACATTTAAAAATAATAGTTATTTTTAAAAAGTATGCTCATAAAATTCAATATTCAATAACTTTTAAATAATATATATATAAGAACATATGTAATTTTTCAAAAACATTGCCATAACCATTAATAAAAATGTATCCTTTGAATAAAAAAAAGATATGAGAAAGGAAAAAATAAAATGGTACTAAACTAATTAAAAAGCAATATAATTTATGCAAAACAATAATTACATTGAAAATACTAATTAGAATTTAATATAAGTAGTAAAATTACATTACTACGAAAACTTGGAAAAAATCATTCAAAACATTAATTTATTTTAAAAAAATATCAAAATATTTATATTCATTCGGCTAGCGTAATATTTAACTTCAGTGTTAATGTATCAGATCAACGTTATCAGCAGACTTCCCGACATGTGCAGAACGCTTGAAAATTCAAAAAAAAAAAAAACGATTTGTTAGGTACATGACACATAACTATAGATTGACCCCATTTTGAGGCTAAATAAAGGATTATATATTACTTCACTCATATTTTGTTACTGATAGGGGTGTTACTTGTGAAACAAACGTCATAAGCTGCACACATTGGTGCAGTATCAATTTTAAAATTTGCAGATTCCAAACTGGAAAGCAATTTTTATCAATACTGTTACGGATATCCTATGCTAATCCGCCGGGTTCTTTTACCTGCATAGTGGGTGTGTATGGTGTGAGAAAATGATCACACAATGATCAGTCCTTTAGTAAAAGACAAAACACAGATGACTTTTATTTCAGATCGAAGCACAAATACGACAGATATTAACAACACAGTGACGACAATTATTTACAGCCGAGACGAACACACAGGAGCGAGTAATAACGACAGTAGCTCACAAGTAGTATCAATATACATAGCACTGGCTATAGTACTCGACACTGCTACCTCAACAAACTACAAAGCACAGCTCAATTCAGCACTTGCTTGGCTTCGCCGCGTCTTCGCTATCCTCTGGAGGACTCGTTATCTAACGTCAATTCCGACTAATTTTCCCGAAGTTTTGACTTTGACATGTTTGTCGGGGCTCCTATCCTCGGAGAAGAATTATTCCCTTAATAACTGTGACTGATAGAGCACTGACGCTTATTAAATGCCATTAAATAGGAAAATTTTTTAGGAGAATTGTGTATCATTGTACGAAGGTTTCATGTGAAGCTATGAATTTGATTGGCTGAGCAAGGATTAGTAATCATAGATCGTAATACTATTGGTTGTTACTAGTGGAGAAGGTGAGTGGGTATACTGCCAAAAGTAAGTAGGTGAAATTCGACCTTGATCTGGTGTAGAGGATTTAATGATTTGTTTTGTATGCAAAAATAGATTAAGGAAAAAATAAGAAATAAAGCTTATTTAGTGGAGGATATTTTTAAGCCTTTTTAGTGCCGGGTTAGGGTGGTATTTAGGAATTGGTTAACTGCCTCGTTTTCAATGTTGTCAAGAGTTTTAAAGAAGTTTGTAGCGAGTTTAACAATGAATTGCTCGAGCAAGGGGCAATTTATTGCTTTGTAAATTTCAGTGTTTGAGAAATAGCTAGGAGCTTTACATATGCTTTTAATCATTTGATTTTGCTATTGATTAATTAATTTAAAGTTACTTTTGGTGGCATAACCCTTACTGGGCAGGCTAATCTATACTTATAATAAAGCTCAATGTATGTGTGTGTGTGTGTTGGCGCTCTACAGGTCAGACCGTTGGACCTACAGCTACCAAATTTGGTACATGTATACCTTGGAGGTCGGGAATGTGCACTTCGGAGCCCTTTTTTCGAATTTTTAGTTAGAATTTGAATTAATTAAAATTTAAGCGAAATTTCGACGTTTTTCCGCTATAACTTCCGAAATTATAATCGGAGAAACATAATTTTAACATTAATTTAAGGATAAAAATTTTTTAGCTTTCTAATGGTATCAGTGTTTTAATGTATAACTCAAACTTCTATTTTTAACGAATTTTTAAAGAAATATTTTAACCATGTTTTTTTTTAGCACGTGACTGGATAAAATAAAATAAAACAATGCCGGAAGTTCAAATAAAAAAACAACAATTATCATCGCAAATCAAATCTAAAGAAATACAACTTTCAGCACGTAACTGGATAAAATAACATAAATATAAAATGTGATATCTTCTAAAAAAATAAATGCAAGGCAAAGGATTCTAATATTTATATTATTAATTCCATAAATTATTTTTATTTGCAGTAAAACTGATTGAATTTAGACAGGATATGCATTGAAATCCCGACTTAATGGCATATTTCTATAATCGTTTGCAATATCTGTATCATTAATTTAATAATTTTTTCCCTTTTTCGCTTTCTTTGAAAAACATATTTAACATTTTGGCAATATCACCGAAAAAAAACCATTTTTAATATTTTGGAAGCATAATTGATAAATTATTAGAGCATTAAACTCAAAAAGTTTTTCCGAATAAAGTTACCGACTTTTTAACTACTAATAACTGAATCTTTTAACTTTAACTATTTCTTAAATTTTGGCTAAAAAATATATGATTTAATTGGAAATTTTAGAACTCATTATTCATGGCGAACCAGCTGGTCGCCAAAGGCGGCTAGTATATTAATATATTAGGTTAGTACTGGACGCAAATAGGCTGTGTAAATAAGTAATTTATTTCCCATTGTTGTTTTTGAGTTTCTTGATATTAGGGGGTAGAATTTACGCGCGAGATCTCAGAGCATGTTTTTTGTGTAAAGAAATTGGAGTTCCCAGGTCGTTTTCCTGTCTAGAATTACGCCAAGATATTTGCAGTTCTGAGATTGCGGGATAATTTTATCATTAATTTTTAGCTGGGGATAGGATTTATTATTTGGTGCTTTATGGAAGATAATTGCTTCGGTTTTGGTAACATTGATTGCTATTTTCCACTTCGAGAACCAGCCTTCACGTTCAGAAAGATGCTGATTTAAAGCTATTTGAATGTAATTGGGGGTTTTATTTTTTGCGAGGATATCAGTATCATCAGGGAATATACAAAGAAGTATATTGAATTGTTTCGGAATATCATTTATAAAAATTAAGAATGGAACAGGGCCAATTTTGGATCCCTGGGCAGCCCCTGCTAAAATATTTTTCTCGGAGGAAAATTCACTCTTAACCTTGACTTTAAATTTCCAATTCATTAAGTAAGAGTAAATGATTTGTATTAGGTAATTAGGGATTTTGTAGTTAACTAATTTGTATAATAATCCGTGTTGCCAAACTCTATCGAAGGTTTTCTGCATATCTAGAAATACAGCCGCTGCTTTTCACTTGTTTTGGAAAGCTTCTTCGACGAATTCAGCAACACAATATAGTTGATGTGTAAGTGGAAAGTTTTTTTTTTTTTTATATATATATAAATCCGAATTGTTCCGGTATAAGGATATTATTATCACCAAGAATTTTGTTCAGTCTTTTGAGTATTATTTATTTCGTAAGCTCCCTTATTGAGGGGAGAAGGGAGATAGGTTTATAGTTTGTCGGGTCGGTTGAGTCTTTACCGGGTTTATGGATGGGCACTTTTGTAGCGGTTTTCCACGTTTGTGGGAAATATCCAATAATTAGTATTTTGTAAATTAGGGCAATTATTTTAAGGATGATATTATCTGGTAAGTGTTTCAACATTTTGTTGTTAATGCCATCCTGACCGGGGGATTTTTATTTTTTGAGAGCCGAAATAATTTCTCTGGGCAAAGGGGGGGGGGCTTTATTTCTTTAAGTGTGCTTTTGAAAATTAGAATTGGGTAACAAATTTGAATTGAGTAACAACGACATAACAGTCGTTGTTTATGTTTTCAATTTCAGTGTCCATAGTTTCATTATTTTGAAATTGTTTTTTAATTCTATTAGCAATGCTTTCTGCTTTGTCCTGGTCAGTTAGAGCAAGTGTGTATGTACTAGTTAGGGGGAAGATATTTCTGTATTTCTTTTTGAAGGGATGGACAAGCTCCCATACAGTATTATCTTCTTGATTTGCATTTGTTATTTTGCAATTAAAATTGTTTTCTTTTATTATTAAATTTGGCAATTTGTCTATTTAATTTGTTAGTAATGTGCTTGAATACTGGGTCTTTGGTGGTTTGGAGCTTCTTTCTGGCTAAATTCCATTCTCTGTTGAGTTTTTTGATTTGGGGTCAAATGTTTAAGTCTATGGGTTTAGATGTGGCGATCTTGTTTTGCTTAATAACATCTTCTAATTTTCTGACTGCTTCGACAATTCGGTTTTCGTTATTAATTTTAATGAAATCAAGATTTTTGGTACCAGATATGATTATTTTTAAAGAGGTCTCAGTTAGTTGAACAGTGAACCCCTTGTTGGATTTGGTACAAAATTTGACAGATATTTATATAATAGATACTAAATCTGAGTACCAAATTATCTAGCTCTCTTCGTTTTGTAGTTACCATGCTAACTTAATAGTCAGATAAACAGAGCTCCTATACACAGCTAATGCCCGAGTTCTATTTTTTTTTAAACCCTAATAGAGATTTTTCTTTCCAGAAATGAATATAAAAGACATTGAAATAAGGAGATTCACTTGAAAGAAGTAGTTGCTTAATAAGATAAATATTAAATATTATTAGCCATTATTATTTGTCCTTAGAAGCTAATTTGTTTGTCTTTGTGTAGTAATAGATGTGATATAATAGGTGTTTTTTTTTCCTCCAAAGTAAATAATTCATTATGATAGCAATGCTCGTCATTTAAGTAAAATTTATTTCTAATTTTTTTATAATATCTTAAAGGTAGGAATAGAAGAGCATACGAAAAAAAAGTAAAATAAAATATTTGGCGCAATTTATTTTATGACAGTATTGTAGCATAACTAATTTATGAAATATTTTTTAAAAATTATTATTAAAACAAAAGGTAAAATTTCGTATCATATCAGCAAAGTCGTAAATGATTCCTGTATCTTTTACAACTAAAACTCCCTGAAATATCCAATATAATAAACCTCCCCCCTCCACAGAAAAAAAATTCCCACATTTTCTGATTCTACAAGTTGAACACTTTTACCTGCCCTGAAGCATATCTTTTTTGCTAGACGAGTGTCCAAAATTTGTAGCGAAAAAAGAGTTAAACACCTTGTAATCAACCTAAGGTCAAATACCAGCCTTCCTAAGTGGTATTGCTCCACCCCCCTCCCCGACCTTCTCATTCTTTTGCGGACATAACCACAAACATTTGCCTTCTTATCTCTATGGGGTTCACACATGAAATTAGAAAGTTCCATACAGTCCTTCGCGAATGAAAATAGCCAGGTCCACACAGTTAGTAAACTGGAATAGCTGGGTCAACGTAGTCGTTCGTGAACGAAAATAACCAGGTCCACACAACCATTTTCGAACGAGAGACTTAAGGTGGGTTCAGACGAGGCTTATTATTGTCCGCAATAGAAGATCACGCCTACTTCCGGAAAATCACGTGACCACAACAATAATAAATGATAGTAATACATTACTACAATAGTAAATGATTGTCCCGTCGGGGCAAACGTAATCTCAAGTATTCACATGAGGCCAATACCGAGACAACAGTCGAGAGACAATGTTTGTGCACAATAATAAGCCTCGTCTGAACCCACCTTTATTTAGAAGAAAGCGATCCGATTTAATTCGTTCACTTAGATGACCCGTTCGTTCGCGGACGACCCACCTCTAGACTGAATGGGGTCAATACATGTAAGGTTAGTCATGTGTCATGGCATTCAAATCTTCATCCACAATGCTTTGATAGATGAGTCTATCATTAACATTCTCTGCCAAGTATGAAGCGAATTTTTTGTTCACATTTGAAGTTATAGCTTTGAGTAATTTTCTTTTCTCTTATTATATGTTAAAAGATGAAATACAGGTGCGACGCTAGATAGATGAAATTGAAAAGTGATCATTTATGTAAATTTGTTTCACATGAGAGTGGAATAATGTGTAAAAATATTTTGGAGCCATCAAAACTTTAAAAAAAATTTAAAACATATTTTCTATCAGAACTGTCATTCTTTCCTCAGGTTTTGAAATCATTTGCATAGTTCAAGTAGCTTCAACCCTTTTGTTATTTTTTCTTTATAGGAAAAATAAACTATATACATATATGTATTAAATTCTAATTGCTTCTTTTAGAGTAAATAATTAGGTTTAAAATGTATAATTTCTGAATAGGAATTAAATGATATTTAGAAGTGGCCAATTAGGTTTCCTAAACTAACAAATGAACTTGGAACATCTTATTTTCCTTCCTTTTTTCTTTTCTTTTTTAAATTGCAAGCTATAAGTAGATAAGTTTATTCATTACGCAATAATTACAACAGGAATTAAAATTACGTAACTCCTTTAAATTATCAGAAATGATTGAAAACTGTTACATAGATAAATAATTTGCACAAATACACATATCAATATCTTTATTATCTTTGTTTTCAAAAGAAAGTAAACAGGAATTAAAGAAAAATTACACAATAATTGAGTTTTCAGTTTGAGAGATGAAATATGAAAAGAAAATGTGAATTTTGAAAAAAACAATTTAAAAAGAAATTTAAAAACAGTGTTTTACAAAAGAAAAAGAATACATACAACTTTATATGCTTTCAAATGATCAAATTCCATGAGGGGAAAAAAACAACAACAAAAAGTTTGTCTTGTACGAAAATGAATTCTATGAACTGCTGGTAAAAAACAAAAATTATTTCTTGGCAAAAGTGATTTTCATAGCATTTGTAGGTGTAATTTTAAAACCCTGAAGTGCATCCTTTGCTGCTGCACTAAGAACTTCATTTTCAAACTCTACAAAGGCAATATCATGACGACCAGGAACAAGACGAACTTCTTTAAATCCAGGGAATCTAAAATATAATTAAGAAATTAACAAGGATTTCAGTAATTTTTTAAAAAAGAAATTCAATTGTTTTTAATATATTAGAATTATGGTTGGCTAATAAATAGAATGGAATCTGAATTAGAAACCTTATGTTTTCAAAGAATTGTAGCTATGAATAAACAAAAAATTTTCAATTTGACTAATTTTCCACACCAACTTTCTTTTCTTTACCCACTATCCACAAAGAAATTAAAATTAGCATTGCATGCAAAAAAGGTTTAACAGAAAAAATTCAGGTGAATTTGCAATAGTTTAAGGAAAAAAAACTAAAGGTATACTTTCAAGCTCAAGCCATTATATTTAGGAAGCAATGAAATAAGATATTCTATTAACAATAAGATTAAGTTCTAAAGTTAAATTAGAATACTATAATTCATCAATCTACAATCAAAATTTCTCACTATCTAAATAATGTTTTTCTAAAATTCTTAAGATAAAAAAAAAATGTTTGCTATTTTAAATCTAAATAGGGAAAGTAAAATTTAGTAGCTCAATCACAAGGTGAATTTAACAAATTCTCATATAAAAATTAATAAGAGTAACTACATTTCAAGTGATCAGTATTTCGTAAAACCAAAAAATTTCATCTTCATAAATTGCATACATAATCCATGTGTACTACACCTATTACTTCCAGTAATTTCATAAAAAGATATTTATGTTAAAAAGTTGAAAATGAATTTAATATGCAATAGAGTATTACATTATGAATTTAAAAATTTATGATCTGAAATATTTATGTAATATAACTGTTATACAATAATTAGTCATCATTTCAATAATTTTAGCACCTTTATTTACAACAATGATAAAAGGGATGATAGATTAACAAAAATGTCAATTGAAATGTTTGCAGAAAATTTTAATTGTGTGGAAAAATTACAACTTCACTAATTTTACTTATTCATATCAAAGATTTTATTACAGTTAATTCATATACCTGCAAGTACAGTATAAATAAATATATCATAGTATTGGTCAAGAAAATATAATTTTAAAAACTTATTCCAAAAACATTTCTAGAAACTTAATGACTACATATTTACAAGAGCAAACATATATTAAAAGTTAAAAAAAAAAAAAAAAAAAAAAAAAAAAAATCCACGCATTAAAATTTTACAATGGTAAAATTAAAATTGTACTACACAACATTACTCACCTAGAAATAAAATTAATGTAACTACATACATATTTGAGTGAAAAATTAATGAAATATATTTGGTATGATAGACAGATATGTATTCACATTTGTAAATAAATTTTATTGGAGGAAAAGCTATATATAATGAGAATATCTGCTATATTTTATTTGAAAAAGTAAATATTTTTATTTAAAGATAATAGAACACAAGTTTTCTCAAATGTAAAATGAATTCATAGTGGATACACAAGGATTAAAAGATAATTTGTATTTAAATATGGTTTTTATAATAAAATATTTAAAAAATTCATTGTATCTGATTTAAAAGAAAAACTTGAAAAATTCAATTTATTTTTAAACCTTTCACAAGAGATATTTATAATTTTAATCTTTGAGTTTTTAAAATTATAAAAATAAATTGCATTTAATACTTACTGGTTGAACAACATAGACAACATCATTTCGTTTGTTTCAGCTGGCAAATTAGTAAGGAAAAGAATTTGGTTTGGTGGTTGATCCACTTGTCGAGCACTGGATTGAGATGCTGAAAAGAGCAAAAGCATAAATCAAGAATGTTTGTAAATGACAAGATTTATAGTAAAAAGTCTTAAAATAATAAATATTTTGTCAAAGTCATTAAATTTGCATAACAAGCATTTAGACAATTATTTTAAAATTTCTAAGAAAATTGTTCAGACAAAAATCAATTATGTTTAATTTCATAAACTTTAAACTTCAAAAATATATTTAAATAATAAAAATTTAAAAAAATGGAATGAAGCTAATAGCATAAAAATAAAGTTAGTGAAATGGTACAATAAGAAATTGTGTCTAATAATTAAAATAACTCAACATCAAAATTTGTAAATGAAACAAGGTAATTCAAAATAAAATTCTCATATTAAAAAAAATATCAATGATGTGATGGCTAAACACTGGAAAAAAAATAATACTTATTGTAATGAATACCAAACTTGTCAATATCAAGATAATATCAATACTGCAGCTAAGATTTTACCAAATGGTTGTTAGTGTTGAAATAAATCATAATTCTTAAGAAAATAATTTTATTCATAACAAGAAAACATCACTTAATATTTATCACACACATACACACTCAATTATGCAATTTCAAACCAAATACAAATTATCACACTTATATCATTTAAAAATATTTTGATCAGCATAAAATGTTATGACTAGTTGTACCTAACAATGTTAACATAAATTGCCCACATTTTGCTTTTTACCCTCATATCTCTAACATTATTAAATAAAATTTACTGTACTCATCATAAACAAATATTTATGCAAAAAAATTTACAAGATTTAAAAAAGAAAATAATACAAATATTTCAAAATGTCTATATTGTGACATTTAAAAAGTTGAAACAAAGAAATGTTGACCTAAAAAACAACTAAAGTTTATTTACATTTTCAGTGTTTTACTAAAATTTTATTATATACATATTATTTTCAAACAGTAGCTTTTTAGAAAACTTTAAAATTTTACTTAAAATGTGAAATAACATTTCAAAACAAAACTACAAATAAATAAAATAATGATAATGTTGATTATATTTTATAATTTTATATTCCAAATTTCTAATGAATCGACCCAATGCCATCTGTTAATACGAGGATGAAATTAAGAGTGTTTCAATTTCATTGATGGAACAAAATTCTTACCCGATGTGTAAGATGCAGGTGACGAAAGAGCATTGGACACTAAATTTTGCAACATTGATCCAGATGCTATTCCTGATAATAGATTGCCTTGTATAGACGACTGACTAGTCTTATCTTTTGAAGATTTCTTTTTGGTTTTCTTCAATTCAGCAGGCTCAGGAACTTGTTTTCCTTGTACAGTACGATCTACATATGTACCTTTTTGCTTTGCAATAGCATGGGAATCTGTTTTTGCATACTGGATTCTCTAAAAATTTAAAGTCTATAAGCAACTGAATTACAATACCATATAATGTATTTGATAAAACTGCAATAGCTCCACTAAAGAAGAACAGCAACTATTTAAATTTTAATATAAGCATACATTCACAAAATTTTTAAAAAAAAATGTTCACAAATAATTTTAAAAATTATCTAAAATTTTAATGCATATAAATGAGAGAGTAGCTTAAAATTAAAAATCAGACTTAAGTTTTATGTTATCTAAAAAAAAGTAGCAATAAAAAATTAATAATTTTTTAACCAACATGTAAATATAAATTTATATTCAGATTTTATAAGCTATCACCCACCACTAAATAATTTGAACCTTGTTCATGACAATTTCACCAATATAGCATCATTTTAAGTAATCCAGTCTTTACAGCATGCATCATGAATGAATGATGTTCTTAAAATAAGGACAGATAACTGCTTGAGGAAAAAATATTTAATACAGACCATACAGTAAACAAAACTATTCGAGAGATCATATAATGTAGCAATAATGCATAACCTACAAAATTAATCTTATAAATAAGAGAAGTAATTCAAATTAAACACTGTGATTCAAAATGATTAAAAGAAGGGGGCAAAAAAAAGCAAAACATCTAATGGAACAAAGAACAAGGACTGATAAAGAACTCAGGAAATGTGTTCATTTCATTCATTCCATTTCACTTCTCTAAGGTTCTTGAACGGACCAGCATATACTTTAGATAATTTAGTAAAATAGACTAATTACTTTTCTTCTCTAATACTGATTGATTATATTTCCTCAATTCTAGTTAGATTCTATTAATTACAGTAAAGTAAAATATTTTCAAAAGGAACTAAAACCATTTATCTTTGTTTCAACAATGTTTTTAAATTTAATTTTAATTTTTTATCCATTAAATATTTAGATTATCATTCATACTTACCAATGGTTTGTCATAAAATGGAAAACCTTGCATGCATCTCAAAGCATTTGTAGCACTATTAATATCTTGAAAAGCTATAAATGCTTGGCCTCTCATTTTCATAGTTTTCAATGCCACAACATCTAAAATCTCTCCAAACTGGGACATTATATTATAAAGTGATCTTTTTAATTCTGTAATAAAAAAAGACAACAGAATTTTTTTTAAAAAGTAGTACATTACAGAAGAAGAGGGAAAAGGGATGAACTAATTCAATATTTACAAAAAAAGAAAATATATATTTTTAAATTTATGATATTTAAATAAAACACCATACCTAGCAATAAAATTTTTTGTTCTAACATACAATTTCCCTCTCACCTATTAACTAATCTTTTATTTTAGAAACAAATGTTAATAATTTACATATTAATATTTCCACAATCTGTTACAATCATAATGTTAACATAGTTGTCAGAAATATTTTAGTATGACTAATGATCACTATCTCTGTTTAAGTCTATATTTGCAAGAAAATTAAACTCTTATATTAGACACTATGAAAATATGGGTGAACTGACATCATTTTTAATGCAAAACTTCTGTTGCATTTTTCTGTAAATTACATATAATGATTTAGGATGATACAGAAAACTATTCTAATGAACCATTTAACTATTTCCAACATAATCTATACATCAACTTAATTAAAATAGATATAAATATCCCTAACCCTTTTTCTTCAGATACACTTTCAAGACTTTCTTCATACAGGAATTATATTTATTAAATTTATTTGTGATTAATTAACAAACATTTCATCAATAAGAGAGAGAGAGAAAAAAAAAAAGCCAAATATGGAGTATATCTAGTACCAACCTCCATCAAACCCGTAGTACCTTGATGCAAAATAAACATTTAGGTATAATCTAAATATGTTTATTGAAAGATTAAAAAGTATACATGTTATATATCAAATATTAATTCTACTCATTACACCATAGAATTTGTTAGAGTAAATGAAACATTTCCACTTTGTAGCAACAGTTGCAAAGTGAAAAAAAAAAAGTTTAAAAAAAATAATAAAGTTTTTAAAAAAAAACTTCTTTGCTTGCAATAAAATATACATTATGTTTTACATCTTATTCTACATTAAATAATTCAAAGAATGGAGTTTGACAATTTCCAAACTCTAATCTTTTTTTAAAAAATTAAAATACGACAGATATTACTTAGAAATACTAAACTTGCATATGAAGCTACTGACCTAACGTCATGAGAAAAACTTTAGTAACCTTAAAAGTAGGGATCAGTTGGCTTGGAAATAATATATTCTATTACATTTTAAGGGGTGAAAGAAAGGCTGTATTTCATTTGGCGCCAAAAGAACCGGTTAGGAACCAGATATCTGCATTAACACAAGCGAAATGAATTTCTTGCCTAAAGAAGAGAATTTAGTAGCCAAATGTTGTGGTCTGTTTAAATGCCTACCACCCTCCTTACTTAGACTAGACTACTTATGGCAACCAAATTCAGAATTTTTCTCGTGACGGTAGGTCAGTACTCCCTTTTGTACAAAATATAGTAAAAATCATATACATAAAATCAAAGGTCCTATAGAGTATATGATGCAACATATTTTTCATATATTACTTTACAATATCTCCCAATATTGTGCTCCCAACATCCCAATACTTATACACTTACTACATTATATTTAGAATTATAAAAGAGTTTGTGTCTAAAATTCAATGAATAAACTGAACTGTAAAAAATATGTATATATAAAATATCAAGTAACATTCTAATAAAGCTATTTTATTTATTTACATTAACTTAGAGGAAAAGATTCTTTTACAACCAGTCTAGAACAGTAGTTCCAAACTCCTGCCGCCCTTTCTTTAGTAATTGATAATAAAGTTTTTACATTTTTTACATTGATATTTTTAATTGTCATAATACTTTACACCTGCACATTTAACTTTTTTTTATTAATATGATCAAGCGCTTATAACAGATTATGAATCAAATATCTTGAGTTTAACTTAATAGGATTGAAGGATTCATGTTTAGACATTTTATTTCATTTTTTATGCTGATATCAATTCAGCATCAAACAAAACAGAATTGAAATATATCCCCATAATGACAGTCTTAGAATTGTTAATTATAAGTTTCGTGCATCATTATACTTATTCATCAGTAACTGAATTATTATTCAGTTAAACATGCATGCTTTAAATTGTATTATAAAATAACTTTCCTGAACATACTATCAATACAAAGTGGATAGCATCAATATTTGTGAAAAAAAATCGTCTGGAGCTATCAATTAACCAATCAAGTTCTTAAAAAAAAAGAAAAAAAGAAAGACCAATAGTTTAATTTTAGACAGTATAATTAATAGTCAAAAGTTTTAAAACTATAATTGATAAACATTAACAGATTTCTTTTTTTACGTTACCTGTAACACTAGTATATCAAACGAATATTTATGTTTAGATACAGAAAAAAATTTATTAAGAAAAATTTGTTATTTCTATCAATAATGAATGCCCCCAAACACTATTTCAATGAAACTATGGTGGATGCCCTGGAACTACCACAAAATTCCTTCTTCTCTAAGTGTGATTGCTTAAATATTTAAGGCAATTTACTTGTTCATTTAAAATGTTAAACCACATGGATTTCTGTGTCAGGGCGATTTTTTCAAAACTATCAAAAGATGTCTGAATATGCCTTTGTTCGGAAGTCATTAGTTAAGCAAGATCCTCTTTTTATATCAACCTTTTAAGATCATAAATACTTCAGTATTTAGAAGGGAAAAGAGGGATATATATATTAATCATTCCCTTCGTGTTCTCTAATTTAGTCACAAAAAATTAGGACTCAGGTGAAATAAAACACAAAAAAGTTATTTTGCAATTAAAATACAAAACTATTTAATAATTATTCACTAAAAAAATATGTTAACCCTTAATAACCTAGAGTTTCAATTTTGATACCAATCTTTTAAACCGAATGTTCACATTACTATTAGTTTTTTTTATAGGTTGGCTGTACGTATTTTACTGTTGTATAATATTCTTTCCAACGAAATTAAAAACCCTAGCTATTTTTCCCTTCATCTAGACCCTCAAGCAAATACAGTAATATTAAAAATAAATCACTTTCGTAAATCAGGCTACTAAGGGTTAAAGCTTTTTTCCACATTTATTTATATTATTGAATCAATTTCTGAAAGTCCTCCAACCTTTCTGTAGTCAATTTCATTTTTGTTCTTGTATAACAATTTAATTTTCAAAACTATTTTAAGGATTTTTATATTGTTGCGCAAGCAAGTCAAAAAGCGAAAAGGAACTGAACACTGAATGATGTATGCTGTTCTACAGAGCTTGTATTTAGAGATGATTTAGAAATAGCTGTAACGGTTACTGTGATGTAGTGTCTTATGTTTAACTTCATGTTTTATCAGTGTCCAATAAAGAAAATATTTTAATGGAAATGTCTGCTTCAATTGATTCAAAGTGCTAGAGTAGTTGGTAGCTGCTAAGAATCTTTACATAACATAGTGGAGTCCGCGACAGGACTGGCGCTTTGAAACGAAACTACGAAACTGGAATAATGCAAGCACTAAAGACACAACAAAAGGTTTTAAGAACCATTTTTACACTTTGTCCAAAAAAATGTTGAAGCCAAACTTCAAGATGAAACTACTGATGTGGAGGAATTCTCCTTATTGCAAATGCAATTACAGAATAAATGTGAAAGATTGTCAGCAGGCAATAAAAACGAATCTAGTTTAGGAAGGAGGAGACGAATCATCGTTTGAAACTGATTTTGTTGAGGCTGAGAAATACCGGGATCGTTTTTTAAAGAAATTTCAAACTACCCCAAATCCAGCTAAAGAAATTCAGTGGAAATGTTCGGGATTATTTGGTCTTTTGGAGCCAATATCAGAAAATCCATGCAGACCCGGATATACTTAGTGAAGATAAGATGCAATATCTCATCCAGGCAGTCGAAGAGAGTTCGAAAGCGGGACGACTGGTGAAGAGCTTTCCAGCAGCCGCATCAAATTATCCCAAGGCAATACAGCAACTGAAGGAGCAAATTGGGAGAGAGGATGATTTATGTGCGAGGATTTATGTGGTGAAGAACCAACAACTGGATGGATGAAGATTAGTTTGCCTATTCTGTATGACGAGCTGGAAGAAAGCCTGGGAAGAACACAGGAGAAGTACGGCGAATTCTTAACACTGCTGATGGAGAGTTGTTTGTCGGAGGAAGTGCTGATTGCATGGGAGAGAAGTAGGAATAATGGAAATGAAGCTAAAAGTTTAAGATCCTTAAATGGCTTTTCTACAGATGGAAGTAAGAAGCGAGGAATAATGCATCTAGCTAGAGGCGGATTTGAAAGTAAACCGTTTCGAAGGAAAGATGTTTCCATTGTGTCGGAAAAACCAACTGGTCCACCCATTGCTACTACTTTGGTGAGTTTAAGCAGTCCGGTAAGAGAACTTCGAACTGTATTTTTTGTAATGGAAGGCACTCTGGTTTTAAACGTTTTGTTGCTAGAAAAATAACTCGCTAAGAAAGCCAAATATTTTATCAAAGAAAGGCGCATGTTTTACCTGTTTAGATAAGTCTGGTAATATCTCTAGATTTTGTAATTAAAAAGCTCATATAAAACGTAAATTGTGTTCGGACACACAATATGAAATTATGTGTAAAATGTATAATTAAAAAAATGCTCAGAATAATATGAATGTTGGTAATCACAGTTCTAATTTAGAGGTGGCTCTTTCAAACGCAGGCAGTGGTAAGACGGTTTATTTACAAACCCTTAAGGTTGTTATACGAGGCCAGGGTCGGGAAAAACGTATTCGTCTCGTTTTTTATTCAGGTTCTATGAGTATGTGGTGATATCTTAATAAGACAGATAACATCTACGGGAGATGAGCATGCTTTTGTCCTGTGGTATGTTACTG
>JAPMOQ010030349.1:3115643-3128238 GCA_026543055.1 Argiope trifasciata | reverse complement strand
CCCAAAGGTCCCAGGCTCTATCCTGAGCCAACATCTAATTCCCACAAGTAGTTATATTAGTGGTAGGATTATTAAGCAACTGGGTTTATAGCCACATCGAGTTCAAATTGTCATTAATACTTTATTTGCGGGGAGTGAAACTAAGCCAAGGGAGAAAGGTCTGTATGCTATAGAAATAAGGCTTTAGATTAAAGTTTTTCTGTCGGCTTGGAAGCACTTTCAATGGAAAAGATATGTGGGTTCGTGTCCAAGATAAATGATCAGTTCATTTTAAAAGAATGAAATGATCATTTTGAAAACAAAGAATTTATATCTGTATTTAAAGATGATGATGATGATATACTCAGAATTAAAACGAAAATTAGCTACCGGCAAGAAGAGTCCTTTTTGGCTCCTATTTTGCTGCCTGGTGTCTTTTTACTAGATTGTTAATAAAATCGTTTCACATCAAAAGCTTTCATGCTGATATATAATTGATCCAAACTATTTTACGCGAGAAATATTGGATTTTAAGTGCTCGTAAGATTATACGGATGTTTTATATGAATGTGTCAAATGTAAACGCTTTAGCTTTAAACCTATGTCAAACGAACTGACGCCTCTACCACCAGATCGTGTAAATGATAGTGCTGTTTTTGAAATTGTAGGTATCGATTTGGCTGGGCCTTAGATTTGAAAAACGGAGATAAAGTTTGGATCGCTCTTTTTACTTGTGCCGTTTACCGGGCAATTCATCTCGAATTGGTGATATCACTTTCCTCTGACTCTTTTCATCTAGTCACGCGACGTTTCATTGCTAGGCGTGGCCGGCCTAAAAACCAGCTATTCCGACAATGGGACAATTTTTAAGGGATCTTGTAATGAGCTTTCTAAGTTGGATTGGAATCAAATTCAGAGAGAAACTAATCTCGAAAGAATATCTAGGAAATTCAATCCCCCAACTGCCAGTTGGTGGGAGAGGCTTGTTTGTATTATTAAGGAGCTATTACGACGTACTGTAGGAAATTCTGTGTTGCCTTTTGAAGAACTTGAAACTGTTATTTTGTGGATGTGAATCTATTGTTAGTTTTAAACCTTTGACATATATTTCAGAAAATTCACAGGAATTAGTGCCTCTCACTCCTTCCATGCTTTTAATCGAAAATCATTGTTCGGATGTTACTGATTTTGAGGCGATTGATTAGAGCCATTTTCAAAGGAGAATTATGTTTCGTTCAAAACTTTAGAATGATTTGAGGAAATGCTTTAGGCGTGAATATCTTAGAAAATTGGTTCAACGGAACAAAGATAAAAATTGTGTCCGAGAACGTAGGCCCGATGAAATTGTTCTGGTTGGAAAAGATACAAAGAAACGTTTATTATGGCCTCTGGCCAGAGTTATTGAGTTTATTCCAGGAAAAGATGGTAAGATAAGAACGGTAAGGGTAAAGACCGAAAAGGGATGCATGATATGTCCAATCCAAGGCCTGTTTTTTCTGGAAATTCAATCGAATGATCCTAAAATAAATATGGAACATGGTGAGGGGCGTGATTGTTGTGTCTTAAATCCAAATTTGAAAACTGATACCTTATCAGCTGATGCATTTGTAAAGAAATACACCAGATCTATAAGATGTATTAAAACACCCGAAATATTAGATCTTTTAAATAGTGTAAGTTATAAGTTTTAGTGTCTCATCGACCCTCATAAGGGAAGGGAGAATGTTGCGCAATCAATCAAGTCTAAGTGCGAAAAGGAACTGCAGTGATCTAGCACTAAATGACGTATGCAGTTCAACAGAGTTTGTATTTAGAGATGATTTAGATATAGCTATAACGGTTACTGATGTAGTATCTTTTATGTTTATCTTCATGTTTTATGTCTGTGTCTAATAAAGAAAATATTTTAATGAAAGTATCTGCTTCAACTGATTCCAAATGCTAGAGCAGCTGGTAGCTGCTAAGAATCGTTACATAATGTATATCCTACCCCCCACTGTTTCTCCCAGTGCTATTGCAACCCTGTTTCAATTATGGATCGAAGAAACCTCAAAACAGAACACAATATAAATAAACATTTTATGACATCAGATACATTGGTCTTGGGGCTGGGAGAACATTACTTAGCATGAATATTAAACATTATCAAACACATTTTAGATTGTACTCCATCTAAATATAATGAGATATTTCACATTTAAAGGATGAAGTATATATATTATTAATTATACATATAAATTTTCTGAGGCTAAAAAAGTATCAGCATCTGAGTAAAAAAGAAACTCTTTCTCATTGGATGCTTTTTTCCCCCTTCATCTCCTATAATGATGCTTAATTTATAAATTCCTCCATCAAATAGATCAACAACCAAAAAAAAAAAAAACTGAATAAGGTAAGATACACTTACACCAAAATATATTTTAAATTTGTGTATATTTAAAATTTCATTATACATAATGGGTCTGATAAAGTTGACCACTTTCGTTTTAAGAAATATTTGATTGTAACTTTAAAGTGGAATTAAGTAAAGCTCTTCAATAGTTATGAAACACTGTATATTTTTGAAATATTACCTAGTATTTTTGAATTTTCCTGACTCTATAGTTTATCATTTTGCAAGCACAAAAGGTGTTTATTTTTTTGAAGTAGGGGAGGGGCTCAGGCATTGTAGTATTCTGAAATACCTGAATTCGAATAAGCTCCGGAACAGTAGGGTTATTTCAGACATTTTAAAGACCTACATCTTATTACAACAACAACAACAAAAAGTGTCATTTTAAATAGGAAAATAGCTATATAGCATTTTGATAGGTTAGCAATGTTGGAGAATCAGTGAAATAAATTCAATTGTTAAGGCTAGAGGTCTTGCCAAATTTTATTTTGCTATATGTTTCAAATTTTAGAATATGGGGAGAGGCAACCATTAATAACATATATAAGGATGAAGAGCTTTTGCATGACATAAAAATTTTCAAAATCAGCAATGTACTTGGGGATGTAAAACTGACAAGATACTTATGAAATAATGTTTTTGAGATTCCTCTCAAAACAGCAAAGGAAGAGAAAACAATCACATATGGCATATCAAGGAGATATGAGCCTTCCAACAAATCAAATTGACAAAATCAGCAGTATCAGCGCTGTGGAACAAAATTTTTCATTTCTGCCAACTATTTTAAAAAGAAAGATAACTGATAAGTTTTGAACAAGACTTAAGAAAATTTTTTGAAAATATATTTTTATTTCTAGAAGAATTTTAATTATTGATAGCTCTGCATACCTTTATTTTTTTATAATTTCATTTCTACCTTTAATTTAAGATATAAATCCAATATTATTTATAATTAACACGTTGAATGCCAACAGTAATTTTTAGAAATCTGTCTTAAAACGACACTAACTTGAACTAATTTTTATAATTACATTTTTTGTTCGTTTTTTAATAATTTTTCTGTTTATGCAAGCCAGCATTGATTTTTTGTTCTTTTCCCAGAAGCCATCTATCGATATTAGTACTGATATACAACGAGTTTATTCGTACCAGCACAAAAATGGCAAGTAAACACAGTACGAAATAATTCGTAGTTGGCGTCTTAGAAAAGAACGCAATCTACGAGTTATCTTGTAGGTGGCAGTCAATGTGTTGAAGTTTTCAAACTATAAATCTTTTTCTCATCAAACAATAACTAGTTATCTACATCAATGCTACGTTGCAGCATTAGTTTTGTAATTGATATAGGTATATTTATTTATGTAAATTACATTTGTAGACATTTAACCTACTATATTGGGTTGTTCGGAAAGTAATTTCGTTTTTTCCCGTCAGAGGACTTAATTACGTTTTTTCGAAACCAACTTCACACTTAAGCCGCATAACCATTATATGTCTTGAGAGCTGATATTGCAAGGCTTGTGTGTGAAAAAGTTCTATTAATTCTACGCAGTAGTTTTTGGTTGGTGCCCTTTTAAATATGGAGAGCAATAAGCAGCATTTTCGTCATATTTTACTTTTTTACTTCAGAAAAGGTAAAAATGCAGTTCAAGCCAGAAAGAAATTAACCGAAGTGTATGGAGAAGATGTGTTGACAATACACCAGTGTCAGAACTGGTTTGCAAAATTTTGATCCGGCAATTTTGATGTCGAAGATGCACCACGTTCTGGAAGGTCGGTTGAAGCTGATAAAGACAAGATAAAGGCATTAGTTGATGCAAACCGGCGAATAACAACATGTGAGATCGGTGAGATCTTAAAGTTATCGAATTCAACTGTTTATGACCACCTGAAAGGCCTGGGATTAACCTCGAAGCTCGATATATGGGTTCCCCATGTTCTCACGGAGAGAAATTTGTGTCGTCGCGTTGATGTCTGTGATTCGCTCCTCAAACGTCACAAAAATGATTCATTTTCAAAGCGCATCATTACTGGGGACGAAAAATGCGTTGTATATAACAATGTCAAACGCAAGTGATCATGGAGCTGAAAAGATGAACCGGCTCAAAGCATTTCGAAAGCCAATATCATCAAAAAAAAGTGATGCTGTCTGTTTGGTGGGATTTTAAAGGAATCGGTTTTTTTACAGCTTTTACAGGATAACACAACAATTAATTCGAAGTCTACTGTCATCAGCTGGACAAACTGAACGATGCACTTCAACAGAAAAGGCCAGAGTAAATCAACATAAAAGGTGTAGTGTTCCACCAAGATAATGCCAGACTTCTTACAAGTTTGGTCACTCGCCAAACGCTTTTACTGCTTGAATGGGATACACTGCCACATCCACCATATTCTCCAGATCTGGCGGCTTCGGATTATTTGTTCCGGTCCCTGCAAAATTTTTTGGACGGTAAAACCTTTACCTCAAATGAAGATGCCAAAAATCACCTGGATCAGTTTTTTGCCAGCAAAGACCAAAAATTTTATGAGCGTGGAATCATGCTACTACCAGAAAGATGGCAAAGGGTGTTGGATCAGAATGGCCAATACATAATTTAATAAAATGCTTATTCATTATACGAAAATCGTCTTTCATTTTCACTAAAAAAAACGAAATGACTTTCCGAACAACCCAATATATAAATATATACACCTAAAACATTAAGTGCACCAACATTAACAGACTTGCATTCAAACACATTGCATGTGCGTATTATATATATATATATGTGCGTGTGTGTGTATAAAACAATTATCAGAATGCAAATAATATACATTCATGTTATGCAATTTATCATACACACAAACATGTAAATGTTTAATTAATAGTACAAACCTTTCATATATATATATAAATACGAATGGGTGGGACAAAATGTCCTTTCAGTCTCATTTAGATCAGTGTCTAAAGTTACTGATAAAAGAGAAGCTTTTAAATAAAAATAAATTTATTTACAGCAAAGAAAATTAAAAGTAAAGACATTAACGATTAGGACAGGCTACTTACAATAGCGATAAAAATGAATATTACACCAAGGGCGAAGGCTAACTAAATGCCCCATGGCAAAACTATGTACCACCTTAGCTTATTAAATAACCATGATATCGAAAAGAATGACCCACTCTCTCCCTGGCTGTCGAACGAATGCTCACAGCTCGCTTTTCTAAAACTTGATGTAACGTGTCTTAGACTTTGGACTTATGGTGCCATCTATTACAATAAAAGAAAACTAAATGTGGAATAGTAATGGCCGCTAATTAAATCTCTATAATTCGGTCAGTCCTGATAGAACGATGACCTCATCGCTGTTTACATACTGGCACTTAAGATTAATATTTTAATCCACTCGGTCAAACTGTTGCTAAAAACAAAACTGAAATTTATTTTAAATATATCGATTCTTAAGAGGTACATAACACTAGCAGTAATAATTTGCTGAATACATCACTGGAAAAACTATATAAAATATAAATGCAAAATTTAAAAGTACACTACAAAGGAAAAATATAATGCACGGAACATAAAAAAAACGTGTATATTCACTGAAGTAAAATTATGTTAAATTAAAATATAAAAATGAAATACATTACAGAATAAAATTTCTTCAAATCAGCAGACGATGTGGTCAGATCTTTATGATCGTCTACTTTCTCAACATCATACCGATTTCTCGGTTTTACTGTTATAATTTTGTGTGGTCCAAAAAATCTAGGTCTTAGCTTTAGTCCAGTCCCGAATTGAGTTCGTTGGATGATTACCAAATCCCCTTTCTGATATACTGGAGCTTTATTGCGCTTTCTGTCGTAGTTCTTATTTTCGGCCTGTATATTCTGAATGTTTGCTTTTGCGTCTTGTCGTAGTAGATCCCACTGTTCTTGTAATTCTTCCAACAATAAGTCTCATACTCGGAGGTCTTTATTCCTCATAGGGGAGCCAATCAACAATTCAAAAGGTGTACATTGGTACAGCGGTACGAGATACCGTTGAGGATTATCTGTATATCTACATGCTTCTACCCTTTTGTAGGGTCATCAATGGATAATTTGGTCAAGACAGGAACGAGTTATCGATGTATTCTTTCTACTTTGTCGTTTCCTCGAGGTACTCCGGTTGTAATTCGTAGATGTTGGATATTCTCTTCGTTACAATAGTCACTAACGGCTGTAGAGATAAATGCTGAACCTCTATGTGATCATTCTCTTTGGATTGCCAAACGTTTTCTATTATAGTCTTAATTTGCCAATTGCGTCCTCAGTAGAAGTAGATTTGAAAGGATATAGCCATGTAAATTTAGTAAATGCATCAACAACTGTTAGGATAAGCTGACATTTCTTCTTCGTGGATGGCATAGAACCTATAAAATCGACATGATAGGTACTTAATGGTATATCTTCTTTAGGAATAGGGTTTAAAAATCCTTCTTTCGCCCCAGTTTTTTTTTTATTTGCTAATATACAAGATACGCAGTGCAAGATTACATTCTGTACTCATTCAGTAAGATTTGGAATAAAGAATTCTTGCTTGATGATTTCTTTAGCCTTCATTGTTGAAAAATGCCGTTTTTCATGAGCTAATTTGAATAATTCGGTTCATAAGTCTCGTGCAATAACTATTAATTCACGATCATTTTCATATAAGATTTCGCTTCTTTCGATAAATTCTTAATTAACACTGCCGCCGATTACCAAACTGAAATTTCGGATATTTTCATCTTCTTGCTGAATTTTTTTTCAATCTTGCTATAATAGTTTCGTTTGATATTACCACTATCGGATTTCTGCTTAGAGCCCTATGTTACATTCTTTTTCCAGATCGATGAATAATTTCGTACTCAAATTCTTTTAAAAGAAGTGCCCATCTGGCTATTCGAGTGACTAAATATTTTTTATCCATAGTCTTTTGGAAAGCAGAACAGTCTGTCACAATCTTGAAGTGATTACCTAAAAGGTAGGTGCGAATTTTTTTAAGTGCTGTGACAATGGCGAGGACTTCTAATTCGTAGCTGCTATACTTCTCTTCCGCTGAAGAGGTGTTTTGATACACGCATTGGATAGGATGCAGTTTCCTATCTTCGCCTTCTTGCAGTAAAATGGCTCCATACCCATGTTGACTGGCGTCCGTATGTAATTCTGTTTTTCTTCCTAGTCAAAATATATTTAATACTGGACCTTCTGTAAATATCTCCTTGATCTTTTCGAATGCTTCAAATTGCGGCTGATTAAGCACAAATGGAGTAATCTTTCTAGTCAGGTCATTCAATGGTTTCGCTATCTTTGAATAATGGGGAATGAGCTTTCGAAAATAATCGGTTAGGCATAGAAAACTATGAACTTGTTTGACCATTGTCGGAACTAGATTTTTTTTTATTGCTAACGATTTTGCTGTAGATGAGCGAATTGTACCGTTTTCGACGATGTGACCTAAAAACTCTACTCTCTTCTGCAGAAATTGATATTTTTGAAATTTTATTTCTAAGCCATATTTGGACGCTTAAACACTTGCTTTAACTTTGTGAGCCCTTCAAATTCGTTTCTAGCTGGAATTATTAAGTCGTCCATGTAGATTATTACAATACCTTTAAGCCTTAGTTCTCGGAAAATAATATACAAGTACCACTGGTACACACTAGGACTGTTCTCACACCGAAAGGTACCTTGTTGAATTTGAATTGTCCATCAGGAACTACAAAAGATGTAAGTTTTCGTTTACGTCGACGTGAAAAAATCAGTTTCTTTAATCAATGATACTGAATACTTCTTGGAGTTTATTCAAAAGTCTTCTATTAACGGCAACGGGAAGTGGTCTTTGACGAGCTTTATGTTTAATTTTCTATAATCGACACATAATCTTTCTTCTTTACTAATACGATCGGACTCGCGTACTCGGATGAGTTGGTTCTGAATATCCCTTGTTCGAACCATTCATCGATTTGTTTATTCACTGCTGGATTCTCAGGAAATGAGAGTCTTCTTGCCGGTTGGTAGACTGGAATGTCGTCCTTTAAAATTATTCTCATGGATACATCTGTAGTTTCAGTTTTTTCTGGCTTGTAACTGGAAATTGACTCCGATAATTCTTTTCTTACTTCTAGATTAGAAATGTGCTCTATTTCGATTTCATGTTGTGATCTTGCCTCGTATAGCAGCGCATGCATGGAAAATATTTCTACATCTTCTCTTCTTTAAAAATTAATATTTTAGGTGACGTCAAGTTAGGCTTGTTCTAAAATGTCTGATACAATAATTGCCTGAAAATCTAAATATGAAGTAGGTACCACATCCATGTCACAGAATATTTTTGTCCATCTAATTGGATATTTTGCCGAAATGAGTCTTTTGCTTTGACGTGACTTTCCCAAACTAGACACTTTTGGTTTCAATGTCTTCCTGCCAACGTCATATTGTTCGAACTTTTCTGCCAAATCAGCAGATGAATTTATGGATGACCACTCATCAAGAAAGTGATTCTGAAACTCTGGTGGTGCCTTTCGTTTCATCTAGTCCGCAATGATAAGTTCACGTAACTTTTCATAGGCGTCTATTTTCAGACTTGTTACCCATCCATCGAAGTAAGTCTGCAATTCGTGATAAAAGTCTTGCCATGTTTTCTGAGGAGCTTTTTGATGTGAAGCAAACAACTGTCGCAGTTTCTCCAGGAACAACTTGAATAACAGATGATTCTTCAAATGGTCGAAATCGTTCGATTTTTCCTCAGTTTCTCGAGCAATCAAACAAGCAACCTATATAGGAATTAATCCCAATAGCTTTTGGACCCATTGCGCTATCGGCAATAACGCTAAATCGGCATGATGCTCAAATAGTGTTAAATTTAAAACTTATGTCATCTTTCATGTTGAATCGGAGAAACACCTCTTGCGAAGTCTCACTTGTTACCGAAATATCTGCTGAGTTTTCATGACCAACATTTATTTGAGCTTGGCTTTTCAACTTCTCAAGTTCGTGCTCACATTCCTCCTTCCGCAATCGCTCTTCTCTTTTGTTTTTCTACTTCTGTTTGATGTAGGTCATCAATGATACTATCTAATATCATTTTTGCATCCTCCTCATCGTAATCATCGTTTTTTATAATCAGATCTTTAATTTTGGGTTTCGTCAAGTCTGCTTCAGCAGTTACGCCGAAAGGGTTCGGGAGAGCAATCAAATCTTTTTTCCCTTTTAGTAAGAAAGCTATTATGGAAGAAAATGGGGCATGGTGCTAATCAAAAAACTGTATTAATTTTGAAATTTATCCAAAACTCTCTATACTTCAGCGTGTTTAAATAAAAGCCAAATTATATTAGTTTTGTTTTAACCTTGAAATTAAAAATTAAGCTTTGGGTAATTTAAAACCAGATCTTAAAATGCATAAAGCATTTTTACACAATTAATATTCAAGACTGAAAAAATAATAATCAGGTAAGAAATAATATATATTTTCAGCAACGGAAAAAAGATTTATGTTCAAAATATTTTTTTTATGCGTTCATATTATAGATGTAAGCATCGCATTAAGACAGTAATGAAGTTTAAAATATTGCAATCGTTAATCCAGAACAGTTTTTCGTAATACGAAAGAGGAGAATAATAAAAAGAAAACACATTCAATATTTGTTTAGACTGCTCACTTTGGGAGCGATTGAGATTACGAATATTTAATGAGACTTGGCGCGTCACTCATAAAATGGCATCAGAACGGTTTAAAAGTTTTGGTATCGGTTCGTAAACTTAAGGAACAAGAAATATCTCAAATGCGATGAATTAATTTGCGTTTAAATAAAATACTTAAATACAACAACTTGAAAATCATAACTTAGAATAGCTTAAAAAGGAAGATATATATTCTTATGCAATTTTAATGCTTGAAATCAAACATCAAAACAACGCAGATATTTCAATATATAGAATAGCAACGATGAATATGCTGTTAAAAGAGAAGTAACTTAGAAATTATTAAATATTAAATAGTATAAAAACATTTCACATATGACGAAGTATCTTGGTGTATTCAAACATGAAGAGATGTTATATTTCAACGAATAAAATGCTGGATGCTATTGAAGTTAAACAAAACAAAAATGCACAAGTGTTACGACACTTGTCTGCGATCAAACAGGACGACGAAAACAAAACTGGTGAATTTTTCCATGCTGGAAATTCGAAAAACACATACACGCTTTCTTCACTAGATTCGTATGCGGATTTTTGCTGGAAATGCACAAATAATAAATAATACTCAGGACAGGGGTCGACGTCATGTACGAGTTAGTATTTAAAACTGAATACTGAAGTATTCCATAGGAAATCAGAGATGTAGAGAGGTCAAACGCTGATTTATTTTGTGGAGTGGATGTCAGGACAATACATTTCCTAATTTGCTGCAGTGAGAAAAATTTATTGCAATCGTTGGGATGACTTTAATTTCATCACTTCATTGGAACACAATAATGAACCATTCTCGGGTTGGGAAAAATTACTGTGTCAGTACGACACAAATGAAAATTCTTTTTCGTTGAGAGAAGGGTCATTCATCCGATGAGTTTTATGTTAACGACGAATGAAATATTAAAAGGAAATTCTATTTTTTACGCTGCTTTTAAAATAAAGTTAACAAAAAATTTCAGCCCCCCCCCCACCAAAAAAAAAAAAAATTGAAATTCAAAATCCGGGAGCCCTGGGCCCAAGTTTGTAGGAATGGATGGGACAAAATGTCAATTCAGTCTCATTTAGATCAGCGTCTAGGGTTACTGATAAAAGAGAAGATTTTACATAAAAATAATAAATTTATTTGCAGCAAAAAAATTTAAAAGAAAAGACATTAACGATTAGACCAGGACAAGCTATTTACAACAGAGATAAAAATATAAGATTTAGATGATACCAAGGGTGAAGCCTCACTAAATGTCCCATGGCAAAACAATGTATCTCTGTGGCGTATTAAAATAACCACGATATCGAAACGAATGATCCACTCTCTCCCTGGCGCGTATGCCCACAGATCGCTTTTCTAAAACTTGATGTCACGTGTCTTAGACTTTGGACCTATGGTGCCATCTATTACAATAAGATAAAACAAAATGTGGAATAGTAATGACCGATAATTGTCTACATATATATATATGCAAAGTGATTGGCAAAGCAATTTTTAAAGCCCCATAAATTCAGTAAGAGTTTAAGCAAGGAAGCAATGTTTACCTATAGAAAAGCAGCTATGCTGAATTTATTAAGATGAGTTGCAATTTCCTAGCACCGAAATAAGAAAGTTAAAATGTTTGGCATTAAAATTATGAAATTTCTGCGACTCGAAATATTTATACTCTGCTCTTTTCATACAGTTTTTCAGAATTAAGAGACAGCAAAATGAAATTTCGATGAAGAAAATTTACAAAAAAATTTAATAAATCTAAAAATTTTAATTAGTATGGTGGAATATTGGAAAACATACTTTTCAATTTCCCGCAGAGCTTAAATAATATTGTTCAAAAGAAAACTATTAAAGAGAAGGGCATTTATTAATAAGTACTGTTGGAAAGAAAATTATTATCTCTGATACTACCTATAAATTGAAGAAACTAACAACTGTTTAACTAACAAATGAATAGTAGAAATCTAAGAAACACAAATACAGGATGAAATGAGAAACTTTGAGATCATTCTAAATTTTTTTAGATAACAAAATAATAAATTTCTAAATGAATATATCAGTGAGACTTAGTTAATCCTTGTGAAGAACACTAGAATGTAATTAAATTTATAACTTTTGTACTTATAACTTTACATAAACACATAAAATTAGAAGGACTTGCTATACCTTTATAAAACATAAGGGAGAAAAATAAAATAGAAATAACACATATTAAATGACCTGTGGAATTAAAAAAGATGGCTATTAAAACCTCTAAAATTAAAATATTTTAGAATTTATTCACAAATATTTTTCAGGGACATACTCAAACTAATTTAATTTTTCTTTAAGAATTCTACATTTTTTTTTAATGCTAAGAACTTTTGTTAAAGTTAAAATTGTTAAATTTGTTTTAAGTTAAAATTGACAAAAATTATTAACATCTGTTAATATTGTTTTCTATAATATTTCCTGTATTTTTTTTAAATCTAACTTATTCTTTTATGATAAAATATAACAAAACTAAATAGTAAATTATCTTTTGAAGGAAAAAACATAAA
>JAPMOQ010030349.1:3023317-3115243 GCA_026543055.1 Argiope trifasciata | reverse complement strand
TATATATATATATATATATATATATATATATATATATATATATAAAACAAATATAAAATTGTTGTGAAATTCACCCATCATATCTATAGTCAATTAATATAGTAGTCTTTAAAAAGGATATTGATTTCTCTTTCACTATTTTTCAGAGTGGATTTAAGGCTTATGAAGAATTATCAAAAACTTTTTAATTAACAAAAAGCATAATATTTATTCTAAACGTGAAATATGGGATGCTTTGCAGGAATATGGTGAAAAGATTTATAAGCAAAAGCTGCATCAGTACACCAAGATGGTACTTTTGAAGTGGTGATGATTTGGTTTGATGAAATTTCACCTTTTGAAAATCAATGGAATGAAGATACTGAATTTCTTCTTTAAATATAAGGCATAAACCTATCTTTTAGTAGCAAGTTTTTTAATACTTATTAAGTTTAATTTTAGTTCCTCACTGTAAGAAAGCCTCAGAACAATTTTAAATCTCCCATGAAAACTTATTTGTAACAATACAACCAGGTTTACATATTTTATTATTTTTCTTAATAATTAAAAGGCCCATTTTTATTGCAGTAATTTAAATAAGCCCATATTTTACCAAAGGCCACAATGTATTTCCATCATTTCAAGTTAAGTAGTTTTTACATAAAATTATTAGCATGCATTTCACAACATTTTTTAAATTAAGAAATAGCAATATTTATCTTTGGAAAGCACAAAAATATGTCATTCAATAAATACATTGTTTGCATTTTGCAAGTATACTAAATTAAAAAGTAGCAATGAAAAAAAAAAAAAAAAAAAAAAAACTCATTTCAAATAATAAGCTGTTGTCAGAAATTTTTGATCAAAAATATTTACTTCTTTATAATTCTTTATCAAACTCATTCTAAAATTATGCAAATACTTTACTGTAGATGCAAAGAAATAACTATAAAACATTTAATATTAATTTTCATAAACATTCAAAATTAGAAAAATTACAAAATTTTATTCTATTTTAATATAGAATTTGGTATAAATTGATTTCCACAGTGACCATAATATGCTGCCAATCATGTAAAAAAACCAAACTAAGACTGCCTATTTATAAAAAATATTGTAATTCAAGCATTTGAATGTTCCAATAGCAGTTGTCCTAGGAATCAAGATGAACATATAGAAGTGAAAGGGAAAATATTGTTATATCAATATGTTGCCATCATATAGACAAAAACTGAAATTAAAAAATAAATAATTATTGCAATTTAAAAAAGTAATTTTCTGCATGTGTCTGCATAAAATGAAATAAATATGAAATATGTATTTTCTCAAAAGAAAAGAAATTATTGTGACTTTTAAAATACCATTAATTTAATAAATCAGCTATATTTCAGACAAACATGGTTTAATATAATACCAGCGGGTGACCGAGCTCCGCTCGGAGAAAACAGGTATCGAAGCTAACTCGAAGATTTAAATTTTCAATTGTGATTTATCAAAACAATACATGCCATAAGAAAATTTGTGAAACCATTGGTGAAAAAATAACCGGTTAAAGTGCACCATTGTAAACTATTCTAAACAAAGTTAGAGTTTGGAAAGGGAACTATTCTATACAAAGGTAAAGTAAAGGTAAAGATTGAAGTGTGTTGAAGTTCAATATTTTTGACAAATTTATTTAGAAAAACCAAACATATATACATACATAAGAAGCATATTATAAACCTATAACAGCATAAACATAAAACTTTATTAGTTCTCCATATTGGCTATAGATGGCAGCACGTTACAGCTTGAAAATTTAAGTAGCCATTATGGCGAACTAATAAAGTTTGAAAATATCCTATCTGTAACTCCGAACTGCTCGACCGTAGCGCTTCAAAACCGGCGCCAATCGATTCCTCGTGGCCAAAAACCCCAGACCCCCAAGTTTACCGGAGTTTATTAATTCTGGGGCGATTTTCGACTTGGCAACCATTCCACGTATTATAGTATTAGATAGATATATTTTCAATTCAAAGTCCAACGGCTAATTTGTAAAACTTTAATAATAGAAATGCATCTATAAAAAGGAAGAATGAAAATAATACATAGTATGCAACATGAGTTTATAAATGCTCTAAAAAATGAAGAATGATTAACTTTTAAACAAGAAGAGATAAACTTGAATCAAATCAGTCTCTAAAACTGACTGATTTATGAATACTTGAAGATCTCAATAAAAATGGTAATTTTAAACCACTTCATCGACCATTCAAAAGATGATATTCCAATCAATGTCCATGATTCTTCTAGACTGAATTGCCTAAGAATGAAAATGTTGAATCTTCCAAACATTTTTATTCAAAACTTCAAACTCGATCAAATTTGTTAGCAAAAGATAGAAACCTCCATTTATTTGAAACTTGAAATGTCAAGAATATTTCGTAGAATATGATTGCTTATAACTAAAAGATATATAAAATTTTGACTTAATAATTTTTTAATTATGTTTATAGATCAAAATAAAATATTATTTGCATCATTTAAATCCTTTTGAAAGTAAAACTAAACCCTGAATTTTATGATGAATCTAAGTAATTTTTGTTGAATAATTCTTGAAATATTACATTATTGAAATCGTTAAGCAGTACATATAGTGATTCACTTTTACTTATATTCAAAAGATAAAAAAACTTTGTTTCAGTAAAAAAAATATTATATTAATTGCACTTTCTTCATTTCTACTTTAATTTAAAACAAATTCTACAAGAGCTGACAGATATTTAGAGACCTATAGTACATTAGGGCTTAAGGCCTTTAACTGCATGAGTGAATTATATCACTATTGAAATTTGAACCCTAAAAATATTTTGATGAAATAGCAATTAAAAGACAAGTTACATAAAGTATTTAACTGATATGTTTAAATAGCAGTAATGTTGCCAAAAGTTACATAAAGTATTTAATTGACAATGATGTTGCATAAAGTACAGTGGCACAAACAATTGAGGATACACCTTACTTTCACTTGATAAATCCAACTTTCAATCGAAATAACACATTAATTAGAAGAGAAAACGTGTTTTTATTTTCACACATAACAAAAGGGTTAATTTACAGTAAAAATAACAAAAATCAACAAAAAAATATCTAAAATTAAAAATTTCACAAGTATTTGAAATAAAAATAGGCAGATTTTTACCTCAAAAAATTAAGGATACACCAATGAAATTTTTGTGATACATCACATACAAAGACAGTGTCAATATTTGGTTGCATGTCCTTTGGCTTTTATAATATCCTCCAAACATCTTGGTACCGATTCGACCAATTTTTTGGTGATATCTGGAGATATTTTATCCCATTCTTCTTGTAACACTTCCTTTAAATAGGCTTTGTTCCTAATTTGGTGTTTTTGGACCGCTGTTTCGAGTGTGGCCCACAAACTTTCAATGACATTAATGTCAGAGGACTGTGGTGGTGTGTGCAATTGCTGTTTACAATGAAAAAGACACCACATTTGACATTACGTGCCATATGTTTGGGGTCGTTGTCGTGCTGGAATATAAAATTTCTATTTACACCCAAATTTTTGCACTTTCTTTAAGATGGATGTGGAGTATGTCTATATAAAGTTTATGATCCATTATGCCATCTATAAAAACTAAATTTAATACCCTATTTGAAGCCATACAGCTCCAAACCATGACGGAGCCACCACCATGTTTAACTGTAGGACGTAAATTTTTTGTATCCAAAGGTGTGTTCGGCTTTCTCCAAACGCTCCGACGACTATCACTACCAAAAATGTTGAATTTACTTTCATCACTAAATATAACTTTCTTCCAAAAGTTATCTGTCTTAAATTGATGGGTTTTTACAAACTCCAAATGCTTTTTCTGATTTTGTAAGCTAATAAATGGTTTCTTTCGAGCTACTTGACTGTTATATCCAGCATGTCTAATCACATTTCTCACAGTTTCAGCTACTAACACTTCTGCCCATTATTCGAGAAGTTTCTGCAGCTAGTTTGACTGCACATAGTTTAGGATCAATCTTGATATCCTTCAAAATTTTCCTTTTGGTTACACCATTCAGAATATTTTTCCTTCCTCTTCCACTTTTATTTTCAATTAATCCATCGCTTTTAAATCTTCCAATAATTTTCTGGACACACGAGTGGCTTCTACTGACAATTTCAGCTATTTCACGATAAAATTTTCCTTTTTAAAATAAACTTAATATAAATTTTCTTACATCAATATTAGTCTCTCTCCAAGGAGAACATTTTCCAATGAAATTTGCGAATTTAAATACACAGAACTAACTTCAAAAGACAAAAATAACAGTCGAAAAAGTTTAAGATAAAACTGCCCAAACTTAGAATGTGATAGTAGCAAACAGAAAAAAAACTGGTGGCAGTTAAACAAAAATTTCATTGGTGTATCCTCAATTTTCTGAGGTAAAATTCTGCTTATGTTTATTTGAAATGCCTCTGAAAGTTTTTCTTTTAGAATTTTGTAGTTGAACTTTCTTTATTTTTACTGTTAATTAAACCTTTTGTTATGTTGAAGAATAAAAGTACGTTTGTACTTCTAGTTAATGTGTTATTTCGATTGGAAGTTGGATTCATCAAGTAAAACTAAGGTGTATCCACAATTGTTTGTGCTACTATATATAACTGATAAATTTAAATTGCAGTAACATTGGGAAAACCAGCCAGTTACCAACGGAAGCTGAATGAACATTCAACAAATGTATTGAGATGTTGAATAAATTCACATTGTTTTTTTTTGTGAAAATTAATGCTTCATTTAAAAAAAATCTTTAAGAAACATGTTACTGAAAGCACTCTTCATCGTTAGTTGCTACTTTTATCCAGTTTTCTGGTAGCATTTGAATTTCACATTAGAAAAATGATATGTCTTTTGAGGCTATCCAAGGATTGACTGAATTTTTGGAATCTTCACAAGAATGGAAATGCTGTTCAGCCAGGCCATGTGTTATCAACATGAACAAGTGGTAGTTGGAAGGGATAATATCTGGTGAATACTATGGGTGGGGTAGTTCCCACTTTAGCGTTTCCAAGTAGGTTTTTACTGATTTTGCATCAAGTTGTGAGGTGTTGTCATGCTGTAAAATGGCGTTGTTAAGTCTCTGCTCATTTAGCGTCTTTTTCCTTTTCAATGATCAGCTTAATCGCTCTATTGTTGTCTGTAGTGCTCCCCAGTGATTTTTACATTTAGTTTGAGCAACTTAATATAAACTATACCTAGCTAATCCCACCAAATGACAGAGATTTGTAACTATGAATATTAGGATTTGCTGAAGATGTTGAAGCATAGCTGGGGTTCTCTACTCAGGGTTATCGTAGTGTATCCCTTTTTCATCAGTAGTTACAATATAAGACAAAAATCCTTTTCTTTTCTGCCATTAAAGCAATTGTTCATACTTGAAAAGAAGCCATTTGACTTATTTCAGTTTCAATTTCTACAGCAACCAATGGCCGTGTATTTGAATCTTTCCTAAAGTTTTCAAACTGTAGTAACTGTACTGCTTCCAATTATTTGTCTTATAACTTCTTCAGTGCACCAAAAGAATCTTTATCTTCAAGACCAAATTCATTATTTTTAAAGCCTCTAAACTTATCTCTATAAGTAGTTTCAGGCAGAGCATGTAAGTCTCAACATAAATTCTGCAAATTTATTTAATAAAATAGTTCAGTAAAATTCCCTACAAATAATTCCTTTTTTGGCTCAAAATTTGACATGCTTAATGCAATGAAAATTGTTTCTACTTCTGCAAAATAATATTAACTAATTTTTAAGTTTATAGAACTTGTAAACAGATATATCACTATCATAAACTAATACAATCTGTTCCAGAAACTGCATTCATTAGAAAACTGTGAGAGCTTATTCAACTACCTAATAAAAAATCAAACATTAACTTTACTAGGTATCTAGGTGCACAGATTCCTAAGTGTATAAGAATGCTAAGTTTGGTCCTATTCTTTTGTTAATATTCTCATCAAAATATCTACCCTCCAGATCCTGCTACACATTTTTAATTAGAGTTAAATCTATAAAATATATTAGAATCTTGATAACTTTGAGTTAGTTGTACAGTAGCCATATGTGAACATTCAGGCAGTGCATGTTAGGGATCATTATCTTGATGTATTTGATTATTCTGAATTCCAATATCTGGAAGTGGAATTTAAAGTTTTTCTTCAGGAATTCTATAAGCTTGCATTGGTCCATACCATTTTCATTTAACACTAAATTTTCCATGTCAGGTGCCTTACCAAACTATTACAATTCCATCTCCTTGTCTGATAATTAATAGATAACAGATCTTTGAAATTAAATTCTAGGTTAAAATGAAGGATCGTGTGGGATTCCCGAGTTTCTTGTCAATATGGCAACCCAACGGAACGTTCTAGCAATTCTAATTCTGTTTTGTTTACTACTTTTTACGATAGTTGTACATGAACTACAATTTTTTTATGAAAAATGTTAAAATCAACAAAATAAAAAAATATCGATTAAGGATTTTTAATTTTATTCTATATTATAATTGATTTTTTTACAACTAATACAATTCAATTCTTAAAGTGAATACGATAAGGAAATATTTTCAATTATTAATATAATAATTATATATATATATATAAATTAATACAATAATAAAAGAAAAAAAGGAATAATTGATAAACAAATTTTAAAGGAAAACATCCTACTTTCGATTTTTGTTTTTAACTTTCACACATTTATTTTTACAAATTAAATATTGCTCTTAAAAAAATCCAATTATTAGTAACATCTACTTCTCCTTTCCTACAAAAATACAGTCAACTTACTATTAAACGTTATTACTGAAAATATGTATTATGCTTCAAAAGTTGCACTCTTTCAAAACAAAATTACTCCATCACAAACCGACAACCTATAATTAATTTTTATCTATTAAAGACATTTTGTACTTACCTTCTTTCTTTATTTTTTCATTTAAATTGTTTATATAAATAGTATTATTAGGTCTTATATCAAGCATTTTGGAGAATAATTCTGGAATAGACTTTGCACACAATAAAAAAGAAAATACGAAATTGAAGTTTCACGAGCAAAGCATTCGAACTTCACAGACTAGCGTCTCAATTTCAACGTTTATCCCTATGGGATGGGCGAATCCATCACAAACCTTACTTTTCACAGGTAGGGACGTTGAATCGAGAGGGGCAGCAGGGATAACGTTGTCTTTTAAATGTTGAGTTGTAGCTCAACGCTTTTCCCGGTTCAGATGAATCGTTATTCGCTGAGCACGAAGGAAAACGTTGTTTTTTTAGCATGTGAATATGGATTTAGTTTACCCCTCTTTGAATGTCTTTAAAAGATCACTATTTCTTATATTTGGAATTGTTGTTTTGCAGTATTCAAATTTTTTCTTGTGTTGCATTTCGTGACCGGATCATACATAATTGTATTAAATACAAAATGAATGATAAAGTAATGTAGTATTGATATTTAAGTGTCCTAATATGCAAATAAAACAAATCATTATCCATCTCTTTCATGTTGATTTTTTTTTTTTGACATTATATTATTCTTGTGTTTTGTAGTTTTAAGTAAATATATGTTAAATTGTTGTAAAGATAAATTAAGGAATGAAATAACTGATTAAATTTAAATAACCTGATTTATGAGTAGAAGTCTTATAACCAAAATTTTATGACTAGGCCATCTTTATTTTTTAAAAAGTAAATTAAAGAAACTTGTATATAAATTTAGAAACATAGTTTTATTAAATATTTACTGTAAAAACAACTTCATCTCAAAGTTTATTTCCTACTCTAATCATAGTGTTATAATAGATATGGTAAGTAGGCATATATTGTAATATTCATTGTAAATTAAGTCAAGCATTTATTCAGTAAATAATTTTCTTATATGGATTCTGATTTTATTAATGTTTAATTATTTACTTTGCTATATTATATTGTAAATTTCTAAAATTTTTGTGACTACAAGTTATTCTCCTGACAAATAAAACAGAGTTTTATTACTTAATGGACAAATCTTGATAAATGAGTTATAAAAATATGATGAACCTTTTTACTACATGAAATAAAACTATATTTCAATTTTTTATTTGTAACAAATTAATCATGTAATTTATTACACAATTGTAATTATGCTTAAATATTTTCATATTATAAAGTGTTTTATTAATTTAATTAGTATTATTTGAAAATAACATTTGAATAACACCTGTTCATAATTTAAAGTTGCAAAGAATTGTATTTTATAATATTTTTTAACATTGAACCATTTAAATTTTTTTATGATAAGTACAAATTTATATTCAGTTACATAAATGTATTAAGATGTAACTTCTACGAATGTATTGGAGGATATATAAGTTTTTTTAATAATGTTTTTCGTTAAATTAAGATTTATTTTTCTAGTTGATAAGGAATCATGTCATGAAGAATTTCCTGTTTATATTTGCAGCTTTCTCAGTATATTTCAAAAGATTAATATTATGGTCTTTTTGTTAAAAAGTTGTTCAGAATATTCATAATACAACAGCCTGTTATTGACATTCTGAATATAGTTAAAGAATAAATCTGTTTTTAAAAAATGAAACCACTTTATTTTCCAGTTAATAATTGAAACAGAAGTGATATTAAACTATTCTGCATAATGCGAGTCAATCAATAATGCTTTATTATATTGTCGATAATCAATTGAAATATAGAAAGGTAAAGTAAATTTCCTTTTTGGATGACAACTGTGAATTAAATGTCAAGAAATAAAAAAAAATGGTATAAAGGAAGGAAAGCCATACTGAAAATGTTCCACATCAGCTTTGAAATTTTAATGTTCTATTTCTATTATCAATTATGTTTCCATTTGTAAACTTTTCCCCCCTTTAAAGCAGGTTAATGAAATTTAGTTTCATTCTATTTAATTGCAGATGTCTAAAAATGGGGAAAATTTATTTTATGGTCACCTTACAGTTTAATTACACTAATTTTTTAAAATGTGGCAAAATTAAGGTTTAAAAACTCATACAAGAAAAATAAAACTTGGAGCAAATAAATTATAGTTCAGAAAGAATTATTTTACCTGTTAAATCAGGCAGCAGTTATTATTTTTCATGCTTAAGAATATGAATATAATATCCTAAAAATTCTATAATTAAATAATAAGTTAATGTTGAATGAAGCAATAACACTAGGAAAAATTGAAATATCAAATTCTTATTGGTTTGATGGTATAATTTAAACAAATGTATCAACTTATGAAATAAAAATTAAAGAAAATAAATAATACTTAGCACTGTATTACACAATTTTTTTGACTAAATAATACATTAATATCATAACAAGGTAGGTTTTAGAGTGATGAATAATAAAATACATCAATTATCAGTGTTATTCAATTGTAAAATGTTAATAAATGTGCCAGTGAAAATTTCTTTCGGTGACATAAAATCATATTTGCAGCGTTTGGGAATGAAGTAAATGTGCCATCTTACTTTTGTAAATAATTGCAATACTTATTAATTTGAAAAATTTTGGTTGGTTTCATTATGAGAATCGCAAACAAAACAAAAAAAAAGGAATAATGTATATATTCCTTATCATGAGAATAGGTTTTATATGATCTGTCAAAAATTTTCTCACCTAAATCTTAATCTTTCTCTTATTAAAATGATAATAAAACTTAACACATTACTAAAGTTTTAATGAAATTTTCATGTTTATATTTATCAAATAATATATGAAATCATGATAAAAATAATGACTTAAGCAAGTTCACTTGAATCGCAAAGAAAACTGAAAGCTAAATTTAGAAGGGCCTACAGAAGCAAATTGCTTTTTGAGATGTAATCTACTTAACAGACATAGCCCACAAATGGTGTAAAATGTTTAATATGTAATAAAATTCAATGCAGTAAAAAAGCAATATATATTTATTATGGAAACATGTAATCAAACATAAACAAAAAAAAAAATGGATTAACAAATGATGAGGGAATACTATGCAATAATAAAGCATATTATAATATTTTTTATTGTCTGTTCCATTATTTTATTAAGCATTTCATAATATATATATATATTCATATTTGTCACATCAGGCGACCAGTTTGTTCAACTAGAATATTGGTTGTATTTGTTTTCGGATAAATTGTTTAGATATATGTTTAAATCAATGAGTATCAAATAACTTAACATTAAAATTATGAAATTAATATAATTAAATATTCTTACTTACTCTGTGTATTGTAATTATAAACTTAATAATGTAAATAACCCTTTCATTCTATTTTCTAAATTTGAGGTACTGTAAATTCACTTTTTTTATTTGTTTCCTGAAATTGCTGATAATAAGTAGAATATTTCTTTCGACATTCAATAATGGGCAAAAATCATGCGATTAACTACATGAAGAAATAATGAAAACGATTGGGATTTCTAAATAGTAACGTAACATATTATACGTAAGGTGGAATATACTTTTTAAAAATAAAAATATTCATTCCACAGTTCAATAGGTATAATAAAAAAAAAATTCAATGTGAAATGTGTTTGTTAGTGATGTTTTCCATTATATATAGAGGGAAAACAAATTTCATTCTAAAAAACTAATCCAATCTTAGTAGTAGTATATAAAAATATTAGTCCACTTGAAAAAATATTTGATTATTCTATTAATGGAATCAAGTTATGTATGAAGTGGGAAAAAAATTAAGACTGTTTTTATCCTAGTAATATGTTAATACAAGTGCAATAATTTTTTACATATTTTACGTATACTTATTATTCAACTTCATTTTTGTTTGTTTTTATGTATTTTAAACTTACATATACATAAAACGGGGGGGGGGGGAGTCCGAAGCGTTTTTTGGATTTACTCTCGAATTTCCAATCAAAAATTTTTTCTTCCTTCCCTACATACATACAAATAAAAAAAATATTTTTGATGCATTTCATTATTATTAAAAATGAACATGACAAATTTTTTAATATTAATTTTTGAAGCTCTGAAAAGATTTAAGTCCAATTCTGAGAACCCGATAAATTTACGACCATAAGAAAAATAAAATTATTTGGTTTTTGATTAAATTTCTTCATTTATGATACTGTTGCAAACACTTATTTTTGTTCTTAAAATATTTGAATTTTATTTCCAATTGTATCAAGCCAAAATATTTAAAAGTGAGAAAGATAACCATTTTGCCGCTATCAGTTTTGCGCTGAAGGCACAAAATAATTAGATGATAACGTTTTCGATTTATTACTTCCGCTGAAAAGGTTTTTATCCTTTCCTTCCTCTTTAACAATCAAACTATTCATCACCCCCTGTATGTCTGAATAACTAGTTATTAAGTGATAAGGAAAAACACCGATTAGTTGAACATGAGCTACAAAATACTAATCATCTACTAGTTTTTAAAGAAGGTTTGTCATTAAACTAATTATCGTACAAAAATGGGACATTTTTCACACACACACAAAAAAAAGGTACGCTCGTCCCTCTCTTTTGCTCTCATTAAAAGCCAATTACTGCTGCCCAGATGGACCTCCTGTACAGCAATGAACTAATGTCTTCTCTTATAACTAATCGATTTAGTTATCACAGTATCAATAAAGATTGGGGGAGGAATGATATTCTATTCCATGAATGCCGAGTCTTTTAGTGGTATATAGCTAGCAGATGATCATCAATGGAGAAAAGGGCCAATCAGGAGTCCCTTTCAATTATTCCGTTTTATCTTTTTTTTTTTTAAAGAAATTCTAAAACACAATCTTCATTTCTGTTGGAACAACGATTTCAGTGTGCAAGTGAAAATGACTACGAAACAAAATATAGGGAAAAAACGACCATTTATAGAGTGTGATTAGCCCAAGCTTGTTTGTGAAATCTGCAATATTTCATTCAGCACAAGGGGAAATTGTAAGAGACATATGAAAAGATTGCATCCTGAAAAGGTTACAACAGCGCAAGCAAGTCAAACTTGTGGACTCTGCAATGAAAACTTTTGCAAAATTTCCCAACTACAAGAACATCTTCAAAATCAGCATTCCATTGAACTAAAATTTGCAAGTGAAACTTTTTACAAAGAAGAAGACTTCTTAAACTGGAAAAAAAAATTCGAGTGTGAAAACCAGTCATTTTTTACACATAGAAACTCCTATGATATAGAAAATGGCAAAATAACCAACTATATATGTAATCGAAGTGGTTATTATCAACCAAAAAAAGACAAAGTCAGACATATGAAAACATCTGGTTCGATTAAATGTGGTTCCACATGTCCTGCAATAATAAAAGTGACAATGCAAACTGTTGAAGAGGTCACTAAAATAGATGTTCAGTACCAGTCAATTCACATTGGATATCAATTGGAAACAGGGAAGCTGCGTTTACCGAAAGAAGATAGAATAAATCTTGCAGCACGTCTAGCTCTTGGTGTTCCTTTGACCAAAATTTTGAATGATACAAGGCAGAATTTTGACCCCCCCAAAAAATTAAGCCTTACAACTAGGAAAGATCTACATAATATTTGCAGAGACTTTCGAATTGGTGATCATCTTCTTCATCCTGATGATGCAACATCTGTAGATATGTTCGTTAAAAAAATGAGAATGGATAATGATAATCCTGTACTAGTTTACAAAGCAGTAGGAGACATTTTAGCAGACTTCCCTATGGTGAAAGAAAAAGATTTCCTCTTGGGAATGATGAATGATGCTCAACAAAAACTTTTGGAGCTATATGGTAGCAGCTGCGTCATGATGGATTCAACACACGGAGCTAATCAATATGGGTTTGAACTATTGACAATAATGGTTCATGATGAAAATCATGAAGGATTGTCAGCAGCAACTCTGTTTGCTTCAAGAATGTCTTGTGACATTCTTCTGCCTTTCTTCGCAGCCATAAAAGAGCGATTGCCAAATCTAAGAACAAATGTCATAATGACAGATGATACAACTTCATTTACAAACGCATGGAAAGAGGTATTCCATGATAGCCCCAGACATTTACTATGCAGTTGGCACATTAATAAAAACTGGACTGCAAATATCAATTCCAAAGTAAAAAACTTTGAAAATAGAACAGTTATCAAAAATATTTTAAAGAATTTGATGACAGAAATAGATATCCCAACTTTTGAAAAACTTTTAAATAATTTTGTTACATCTTTTAAAGATAAAGAAATCAAATTTGTCGAATATTTTATTTGTAATTATAAAAATAGATGTAAGGAATGGGCATACTGCCATAGAATTGGATTGCAAATCAATACGAACATGAAATTAGAAAGATGGCATCGTCAGCTTAAGTACGAGGAAGGCGATGGAAAAATTATGAAAAGATTGGACAAGGCTATATCCCTTGTGATTAATGCAGTAGCTAAAAAGCTCCTTTCCAGAGTAATTTCCATGGAAAGAGGGAAATTAACATCTAAAGTCACCCTAATCAGAAAACGCCACAGAAGCAGTAACGAAATGGGTGATGAATATGCATTTTACAAGGCGGAAAAAAAAATTGTTATCACAAAGCAGAATGGCGGATCACTTATGTCATATGATATAGAAAAATTAAAAGATGAGTGTGAATGCCCCATTAGATGTGATGAATGCCACATATGCATACACATGATGGCATGTACATGCATCGACTACAGCATTCGATTTATAATATGTAAACACATTCATTATATATGTCAAAAATCCAAAGATGTTATTATTCAAGAATCTGAATTAATACAAAACCAAGAAAATTTAGACACTGAGGATAATTTAGTAATTATTGAAAATGATCCAAAAATAACAGAAATTGAAAAATCTGCAATCATATCCCATTTACAAAATGAAAGCAGTAAAGATTTCAATAGCAGAAAAAATAACATAGTGAGTCAGCTACAAGAAGTACTTGTAAAAGCACAAAACTGGGATTCATCATACCCTCTTCCAGATGTGGAAGAAAAGATAAAAGTACTTAATGCCTGCTTCGATATGTCTGTTGCCTCAAATAGTGCTGCATATTTACAAAATGCATTACCGGAAAGCTGCAAATCGCCAGCAAATACAAATATCTCAAAACAAAGGAAATTCACAAAAAAGAAGAAAAGTGAAAAGCTGAGTTAATTTTTCTGACCGAAAGCTGTTTTATTTCTTACAGAACTTCATCTGAAAAATCTATTAAGAGTATCATTCATATTTAATAAAATAAATTTGTTTCAATAGTATATTTTTGAATGATTAATTTTTAATAATTTATATTTCAATGATAATGTAAATATATGAATTAAGGCATAAACTTAAAAATTATCAATAATGATTCAGTGAATATCTATAATTTTTAATTATATTTTTCTAAAAACTCTTTAATGTTGTTAAAAAAATTAGCGAATTGTTTAAAGACGTTTACATTAGTGTACTAGCAATCATATAAACTATTTTAAGAATAAATTAGTTTCAATTACCAAAACAATTTTATTCATTTATTTTAATTTAGGTTTCAGTTAAATATAGTAATGACAAAAAAAAACATGCACAATATAAAAAATGAGTTTAAAAAAAAATATTTTTATGGATTAGATAATGCAAACAAAGATATTTACATAGACATTACAGACAACTCTGTGCATGATGAGTTGCAATTCTATTATTTGATTAAATGCTACAAACTATATTTTGGTTTATGTATTATAATTATGCTAAATAAGCCAGTTAATCAGTAGAATTTCAGCTCTACAGAATTAAGTAAACTAGACAATAGCTTAAGGATAGTTTATAGATATGTTACAGAAATTTTTAATTTAATAAATTTAAATAATCTTTAATAAAAAATCTACAGCAATCAACTTTTTATTAAATATAGCGTATGAAATACTTTTTTAACTTAATTTAAAAACAGATCTTAATTTTTCAAGGCAAAATTATTATTTTTTTTTTCTCGGATGCAATTCAGTTTCTACATTGGTATATTGTACTCAATCATTAAAAAATATAGCGCTGCAGTTTTATCAGAAACAAAGAATTTTGTAAAAGCATAAAATATATTTCATCATTTGAAAAACTTAATTTAAGCTATTAAGCCTTATACTTTAAGAGACAGAAAAAAAAATTAAAAGATTATAATGAAAATATATGTATAAAAAATATGTTCTCAGTATTTTTGTTATGTTATTAATATGTTCTATTTTTATAAGTATTTATACAAATAATGTTCTTTTTTTATAAGAAATATTACAATTCTGTAAATTTATAATATTTAGTTTATCGTTTTTTAAAATATAAATGTTAAAAGTTGGATGGATACTCTAGAAATAAAGTTATAGCAAGTTTGAAAAGTCAAGGTACAAAGTAAATTGAATGAAAGTAATTTGATTTAAATGTTTTAAATATTTACTTACAAGCTCATTTTTGTGAGTCAGTTAAGAAAATAATATAATGGTTTTCATTAGGTTTGCTTTGAAATCATTAAAGGAATCAAAATACTAAAATGTCTAAGCATAGACAATTACAATATTATCAGTAAACATAGGAACCATTGTGCATGCTCAGTTACAGCTATAGGAAAAATATTTATTCACATAATATATAAGAATGTTACAGTGTCAAAGAATATAAGAATATTTTCAGATTGGTATACTCACAATCTACACTTAGCTGAATGCCTGTTAAACATTTCTTTGGTAAGTGATTAATGATTAAAAAAACGCAATTGGCTATTTATTTACAGAATTATATATGTAATTCTCATAAGTCATAAGAATGAAAAAATTCATAAATGAATATTTGACCGAGTTAGTCCAACAAACATTGACACTGCATAATATAAGACACCTGGGATGAAGAATATTTTACTACACGACTTTCAGAAATCAAATAATAAAAATAGCAAATTGTTTAACATGTAACTAAATTAAAATGCTAAATAAATTTTTATTATTTATGTCTATTAAATAGATATATTTTGTTCATATTTATAGTGTAACATTTTAATGAAAGGAATTGACATTATTCAAGAAGGTTTTGCAATGAATAAAGACACATAATAAATGTACAAACTATACATAAAATACTAAGCAGAATGTATAAACTTTATTAAAACAAGATAATGTATAATATAAAAAAATATTGCAAATGAAAATCATGGCTACTATAATTACAACTTCAGAATAAAAAAAATAAAGAAAGCTATAAGAAAAAATTATTTACCTAAGTAATTTAAACTATAGTATATCTTCTCAGAAATTATATAACATTCTAGAATATACTTCTACAAAATTCTTCCACATTTTTTTTTCAGTTCATGGTAACATATTGAAACAAATAGAAGTGTTAGGTTTAGGAATAATAAAAAATAGACGTATGATCGTCTTGAAGTGTGAAGGCAAATATAACCATTAGCAAAATAATTTTTTTTCTCTAAATATAAGGATATTATATTCATACAATCATATAAAGTTCCAAGAGATACATCCTTTTTATTTTTTGCAGAAACAGTGCTTATTAGATGATAATGAATAATATGATTCCATATTTTTCAGAAGTTTTTCTGTAAATGAATATAAGTTATCATATTACTTTTTAAAAAAAAATTCCAAATCAGTAAATCACCGTTTTTGAAGATGATGCAAAATTGGAAACATTCGTCAGCTTGCTTGTCAGAAAGCTTATAAAATATAAAACAGAATTTATGTTAAATAATGATTTTATAATATGATTAAATGGTATTTGTATAAAATATATCCATTAAATAAGACGAAAGGTTACTGAAATATATGTTTTAAGCTAATATGTCGACACCTCCTTCGGGAAACGTACCCATCCACAATACAAACACGCCGGGATAAGTGTTGAGATACAACTCAACATTTAAAAGACAACGTTATCCCTGGCCCCTCTGGATTCCACGTCCCTACCTATGAAAAGTACAGCTTATAATGGATTCGCCCATCCCGTAGGGATCACGTTGAAATTGAGAGGCTAGTACTTCACAGGAAAATAAAATTAGATATAAACCAATGCCATTATTTCAAAACAAATAGTTTAATTTCTCCACCCTTTCCAGCTTTTATGAAAGCAAAGAATTTGGATGAAAAAAAAAACATTAATAAATATTATTTAGCACACTGATATCTATTTTTTTTATCCTTAATTGTTTCATATCATAATGATTCGTGATAAATGCTTGGCAGAGTCACCAAATCTGGAATTCAAGACATTATATGGGGGGGGGAAATGAGATAAAATAAAGAATGAAAAAATAAATACATCGAAAAATTTATTAAAATATTAAAATTTTTAATGTCTTAACTTATACAAAATATGGAAACTTAAAAAATTACTTGGGACTTAATTTTTACGTTTATATTGTTACTCCAACATTGAACTGAAGTGAATTGACTCTCAACTTGCTTGTTATTGCATGTCAATAGCAATATTACGTCCCGAATAAAGTTGGAGGACCTAGTGGTCAATCTTAATTCATCCTAAATTTTGTTATTTGTTTAATATAAAATCCCTCAACACTTAAAAATAACATGCCTCCCAAGTTTGATCCAAATGAAATTAAAACAGGTAGGTGTGAAGAAACACATTTGTAGGCTTGGATAGAATGTTTGAAGAATTTCATATTTTGATGTGTTTTTTTTATATTTGTGTTTAAAAAAAATTTCTTTGCTACTTATGAAGGTAATTTATGTTATTTAACCGAAACGGATATGACGAATCATAAAAAGTTGTATGTTCTTTTGAATGTACTGTATATTGTGTCCTAGTTGATTTAAATACGGTGTTAAATGATTTGAAATGCTCCTTTAGATAAGAAATTATTTCATAATTGGAATTTTTATTGCATCTAAATATGTATATTTTTAATCCATTCTTAACATTTGTATGAATATTTGGATATTTAATTGAGATTTCAGCTGTAGTGCCAAAACTGATATTTGTTTCGTTCAGTTCTGGTTTAACAGTTACACAAGTTCAATTTTCTCCATTAAAAAATATACTACATATATAAAATTTTATAAAATAAACCTTTATAATGGCTGCTTATCAGCCGGGAAAATGGTAATTCGTTGAAAAATGAACGTTATAAAAGTCACAATTGCAATTCAAAAAATTGTGCATTACTTATAAGTAGTTAATTTTCAAATCCATTTATGAGGTTCGTTGCTGATATCTATTATGTGATCGAAATATCTTGTAGTTATGTCAGTAAAAAAAATTATTGCAAGCGATAACTCAATGGTTTAACACATTAGATCCTCTGCCCTGTGTGCACCTCCATATTACCTCGGTAATGCTCATCCAAAAATGAATATTTTATAAGATTATCAATTAGGAATATTCTTCAGTTTTCTTTTTATGTATATATAATCATTTTGTCTCAAGCAGTAACCTTTCATAAAGGACTATTCATTTATTTTGGCAGAGCTATCAGGATTTGAATTAAGGTTTGTGAATTCAAGTAAATGTGAGAGACAAATTAGTGTAAGGTGAGCATGAAGGCAAGTTTTTCAAAGTAAAAGGATTGCTCTCTAAATTATGTCTGTTTGAATTGCAACTTCAGCTCTTAATATTCAAATGAAGAAAGTTTTTTTCCTTTTTTATTTTTTTGTTTAATGTATTATTAAAAAAATTGGTAAAACATTTTGTTCCTATTTCATTGAACTGTCAGAGGGGGAAAATACTTTTAAAAAAAACAATGAAATTCTAACATAAAAAGAAAATTCCAGTAGATTAAATTGTAACTGCCTTGCTGTTGTAATTTGTATATGGAATTATGTAAATAGCCTAAATGCGTTGATAAAAGCAAGAAACACTAATTGATATGGAGGTAATGTGTATAATGGCCTGTAGATTGTTATATTTAGGAATATATAAAGCATAATGTTGAATATGAAGTAAAATTTTTGGATTTCCTGGCCTGAAAAATATGTGTAATTGGTATTTTATATTTTTGTGCTTGTAATTTAGTGATTCCATTACTATTTGTGCTAGAATGCTAATCTTTCGATATATTGTTTTGAACATAAATATATTAAATATAAGCATTAGTACTTTTATGAAAATGTAATAAGAAACATTAATGTCTCTTTTGTAGTATACTTGAGAGTGGTTGGTGGTGAAGTTGGAGCTACATCATCCCTTGCTCCAAAAGTGGGACCATTGGGTCTTGTAAGTAATTGAAAGTATAAATAATTTTGCCTATGTTTTAGATTCAGTATAGTCAGATTATTTTGATCATTACATTTACATGCACATCAATATCAACTAGTCTATATTAAGCTTAATGGAATGTGATAATGCTCATTGCAAAATTTTTATTTAATTAAATTCTGAATCTTTGATTTAGAATTAAACATTGACTTCAGAATGCTTTTACCACTCAGGACTAGCCACGTAAGTAGTCAATATACAATTTCCAGCTAAGACAAAGTAATATAGTATGAAACAATACAGCATTTCCATGCAAGGGGGAAAATGAGCAGATATCAAGGTCAAAGAATTTTGGAAATATGCTCATCCTTTAGCGTGGTAGAATCTTCAAATAGTGGTAGTCTTTGGATACTGAAACAAACAGTATAAAGTAATTTTATTTTCTGTGGAAAAAGGAAATGATTGAAAGTCTGATTTTGATTATTTATATTATTTTAAGCTTTGATGGTTATTTTGTATTTAAAAGATAAAATTATATATAGATCACCCTTTTACTATCAAATCTATTGCATCTGTGTCAAGAAAATAAAAGCATGAATTATACATATTAATATTTAAAACTGGATGTTAAATAATCTCAGAATTTGTTGAAAATTATTTGCTTTATTGTTAGCCAAAATTGTGTTCAAATTGGATTTTAAAAATAAATGGTGTGACTCTATTTAATTTCTTATTTTTCTATTCTTTGTATTGCTTTTTTTTCCAGTAGTACTTTTTATAGAATTTTTTTTACCCTTTACACAAATTGGTGAAAATGTGCTATGGGTCCCCTTCTTGGTGCATTTTCAAAAAGTCGCCAACTGGCGTGTTTTTGCATGTTGTCTCACGGAGTTGAATGCTCCGAGAGACACTACGCAAAAGCGGCGTTTCTATGGCAATGAAACCGTATAACAAAAAGTGCACTAGAATATGGAGAAAATTTATCATATTTTTAAAAATTAATAAAGAAAACTACACTGAAACAAATAAATGTCCACATACCCGAGAATCAGAAAACATGTGCATAGAGGGTTTTTTTTTTTTTTAACTCGACTGCTATTTTGTGCCGCTGGAGGATATATCTTTGTACATTCATGTGCATTCTCTCTACCTTGCTTTCTACAAAACAAATAAATCTTATGTCTTCGGCTTCAAGCTCATTTGCGATCCACATTTTGGACATTTATACCCAGACGTTATCAAACCCTCTTTCATACACCATTCTAACACCGCTTTCTTACCCATGGCTGGCAAAACGTTAAAATGGCCAATTGAATATTTATTATTCGCTTTCAATATTTCAACTAATTCCATAACGAAATCAAGGATTTAACCAAATATAAGCAGAAAAAATCAAAAAATATGCTACTCGCAAACAGATTAAAGGCCAAGTTCAAGTAATGTACTACCTCCAGGGCAAATCTAACGGCAATAAAAAGTCGTAACGGTTATCCAACGGTAAAAAAATTCGAAATTCAACGGTTATTCTAATTCAAAATAATTAACGACCAATAGGAATACTGAAACAAAAGAGTTATTGAGCCTCGGGTTGCCACAAGGAGTGCATTTAGGGTAAAATGGATAGGGTTACCACGCTTGGCGCTTCTATCGCCAATTTGGCGAGAAAGGTCACCTAAAGCACAGATAAACCCACAAATCTTACATAAATTGCTGTTATATATATATATATATCCATATATTATATTTTAAGGATCTAATTCATGAAGTTTCGTCATATTTACTTAAAGTTGCATAAGAATGTAGAATGTTATCAATTGATGTAGATACTAAAAAAATGTTGTTTTGAATATTGCAATTTATAATACTGATTGTTTTCAAAGAACATTCAATAATTGCAAACAGTCATTAATTTCATAGTTTGAAGTTATTTTACACATTTTGATGATGCAGTTTGATTGATTGGAATATTGTAATAAGGAATTTATATGTTTAAGAAGTATATCTACTTATATGAAATTATATTCTAATTGTGATGATTTATTTTATTCTAGTCACCTAAAAAAGTGGGAGACGATATTGCCAAAGCGACTGCTGATTGGAAAGGGTTAAAAATTACAGTAAAACTTGTCATTCAGAACAGAAATGCTCAGATTGAGGTTGTTCCCAGTGCAGCTTCTTTGTTAATCCGAGCACTAAAAGAACCACCGAGGGACAGAAAGAAAGTTAAACATGGTGAGGTGATTCAATAGTATTCCTTAAAAATTGTGTAATATGATATTGCTAGAGCTGTTGTAATTTTAAAACTATTGTCTGACTGTCGGTTTGCTTCGAATTGAGAATTTCTTCCCTTCTAGAAAAATTAAAATATTTAGCTGTATTTCTTCAATTAATAAATTATTCTTGGTGGGCTTGGCCAGAAAAGTCTTAGCTTTATTTCTAAGAATGAGCATTCATTTTTAATTAAAATTTTGGAATTATCTGATTAGTTAACTATTTTATGCCAGCTTCCCAGCTTTGTGAAAATAATTTTTAGTGTACGTGATGAAATGCTTTTTATTTGTTCATAATCCTGATTATTTTATCCTAATGTTGGACAGTATATGCATTAAAAAAACATTTTATAGCAATTTTGAAAGAATCCAATTTAATTGTTTGTAGAATTAATATTAAGCTACCCTTTTTCACTGTACCACATTTTTCTATTGTGTGTAGAGTAGTAAAGGTAGCAAAATTAAAAGTTTAAAATGCAAAGAAGAACATATTTTGCTGTATATATTTCTTCTTTGTGTAATCAACATTGGCAATTTTTATATATAAAAAAAAAATTATGTGAATTTGGAACTGATGTGGTTGATTTTAAGCTTTAATAAATTGTTGTTTTGAAACTTTCATTCTTTTCCAGTGAAACATAATGGTAATATTACTTTTGATGATATAATTACTATTGCAAGAACCATGCGACCAAGATCTATGGCAAAGAAATTATCAGGTACAGTGAAAGAAATCCTTGGAACAAGTCAATCAGTTGGGTGTACGATTGACAATTGTCATCCACAGGATTTAATAAAGCAGATAGATAATGGAGAATTGGAAATACCCGAGGTAATTCATCTGTTGAATAATTATCCATTTACTTATTAATTGGCTTTATATACAATGTTATCAATTGATTAACCTTCAATACAAAAATAGATTTGAAGTTTTCTAATGTGTTCAAATATTTATAATGTTAAAGAACTATAGTGAAAATTTTTAATTTTTGTGATAATGTTTTTATTATTTTCATTTGATCTTAAAATTTCAGTTGGATAGTATGCTACATTACTAATGATGACTTTTTTTTCTTTTTCAGGAATAAAGATTGAAAATAAAATTGTGAATTATAAACTAAATGCATTGTTTGTCTTTAATTTATAATTTGTTTTAATTTTTGAGTTACAAGTTGAAGTATATCACATTAATTCAGATTCCACTTAATAAGATTGATAGTAATTTTTTATACATGACAAAAACTAAATACTCTTGATAATTATTTCTTCTTTCTGATAGAAAAGAAGTGTAAATTCTTTATTTAATTTATAAACAAAATAATTGTTTTGTTATACATTGATTTTAAACTTCAAAATTAGACTATAGTTGTCTGATGTTTGTGTATTTATTTTTGATACCATATTAATAAAACTAGTTAAAAAAAAATTTAAATTATTCTAAAAATATGTAAAAATTAAACAAATATTAAATTATTACTAACAGAAAAAATCAATGTTGGCTTACTACTGGGTAGCCATTTGCCTTCCATCTGTGGAATCTGTTGCATATGTACCCTTAAAAAGTAAAAATGTGCACCTTACAACATTTTATAGTTATACATAAAAAAAAATTTTTAATTAACCTGAATTTTACATTGTTGTAAAATACAAAAAAAAAAGTCTTCACTTATGATAATAAACTAGCTAAAGTTTGTCAAATAAAATATTTCCAACAGCAGAACACATTGTTATATAGGAAATCAATTAATTTTCATTAATTCATCCAATTTTTATTCCTTGTCTGATCCATTATTGTGAGGTAAGGAAAAACAAAAAAATTGTTTTGATATCAAACAGTTTACTTGACAAAAACATAAAAGTTTTAAATGATTTATGATTACTAAAATTAGTACAGCCAATATTCTTGGAAGGCCATCTGGTTGTCTGAGGCAACTAGTTTTTAAATAAAATCAACTTATTCTGTGCTATTTAAATTGTGTTCATAAGTGTGATTTCATTTTTAACTCTAATAGTGAATACCAATTTTTCATATTTGGAACTGTTGTAGTGTTTTGAAATCTCATATTAGTATTAAAACTTTAATGTTAAACTAGTTTATTGATATAAATTGGGAATTTTGTTATGAAACAGATTGTTTTCCCTTAAGACATTTTTTTGAAATTATGCAACAAGAGACTACATACTATGGTACTTGATTTGTTCAAGCATCTTTAACATTACATTAAATTAATTATTGCATATACCTTGCCCTTAAACTTGTGTTAATGTCGAAATTATAACTTATACCAGACTGTTTATCATACTAGTTATCGTTCAAGCGTCTTTTTTTCTATACTTCTTGCATGTCCGAATAAAAAATAAATTCCTATTTATTTTTAACAGTTGCCTTTATACATTTATATATTTTTATCATATGATAAAGCTTTTGCCGGAAAATCATAAAATTGCTAATTAATGTAATTATATCAATGTATGCAACAAGAATTTAATCCATCAGTTCCATTGTTGCAATTATTTTATATGGTATATTTAAATTTATAATGTGCAGTGTAAAATATTCTTGTGCAATTCAATGTAATTCTTGTTTATTTGCATTTAAGAAAAAGATGTTTTTAATATCCATATAAAAGAAATAAATTTTATAAAAACAAATAATTTCAACTTAATAACATGATATTGATTTAGAAATGCTATTGTGGCTTTATAATTTGTATTTTAGGCTTCTAAATTTAAAAAAAAAAAAAATAAAAAAAAAAAACTTGTTCTTTAGTATGTATAAAGGGTGCCCATCAAATAATTACTTCTTGTAACTTAATAAAACTAATCTGAAAGAAACCGAATTTTATATGCAGTCTATGGAAGGCATGAGGTTATAGATCTTTTGTGCATGGGCGAAAAAAAAATATTAGAAGTGTCATTTGCAGAATTGTATCATTACAAATTTGTCGTGTTGCTTCCCATCTTCGTTCCACAAGGTGCGTAGCATCGTAAAAAGTCTTAAAAATTGTTTAAATTTGAAAATTATTTTTAAGCACCTTAGAAGTGCTTAATTTTCTCAAAGTACAATGCATATTAATGATTTTATTTCTGCATAAGATTTTTCCTTCTGTTTCCACATTCGATGGATATAATATTGATAACAGTCATAAATCTTTGTGTATTGGATATATGAAAGAAGAAATTTGTTGAAAGGGAAGCATTTGGTGAAGGGATACAAGAGTTTAAAACCCATGTTAAATAATCAGAATTTTATTAACCACTCCCCGTCACCTGAAAAGTATTCACAAGTATTTTGAAATACTAGTTATTCTGATGTAGCAAAATGTGCCAAACTGGTTACAGCTCGAAAAGGAAGTTGAATTACTTTTATCTGTAGTGAATTAAATAGTGAATAATTTATTTTAATCTTCTAAGTCCGTTTTTTTTTCTTGTGAATTATACTGATTTTTATGCTTCCATTTACATACATTTTAATGCTATTTTATATCTTTAATAACTATTTCCTTAAATCCTGATATTTGATATAAATTTTCTGTAACAAAAAACTTGTGCTTAATTTTTGTTTAAATTTGGAATAATAATTTCTCAGTATGTTCTGTAATTCTTGATATAAAGAATAAGCAATATGTTCATTAAATATTTTATAGTTGCTTTAATGCTTCATAATGTGAAAAAAGTTAAAAATTTCATTTTTACTAATCAGTTGAACCTTAGTATATAAGAGTGAAAATATAGGTGTTTTTTTCCTCCATGTTCATATACTAAATATATTTCTTAAGCTATCTGTAAACTTTTAAGCAAATCATGTGATAAATTTCTAAGCTATGCAATTTTTACTATGTATCATTCTTTGAAGGGAGGGGAGCTACACTTTATGAACAAAATTTGTCATTTAAATGTTAAGTTTATTTCATAGATGCCCTTCCCCTTATTTTTGTGTGTGTGCAGATATTCAAAATAAGACTATATTTGAATGTTTTTGAAGGGGAGGGGAATTGAACATAGTTACATACCTGAAACATTAAAAATGATTGATTTACTAAAGTTAAGAAGTAATAAGACTTTTTTAATAACCTGAGCATTTCTTAATGCAGTGTTCTATTCTATTAAGAAAAGAGATTTAAAAATTTTACTTAGAACATGGATTGTACTGTCAATTTTTGTGATAGTTTTGCCACTCTTGTAATGATAACCATTTCAGAATATTTAGTTCTTAGCTTAATAGGACTCCAGCTAAAATTTTTAAATGAGTCAAGTTAGTGCAGGGGGAAATTTACACTTTCTATACCATCTAAATCGAATCATATTTGATGTTGCACTTGACGATAAAATTAAAATAGATTGTTCCAGGATCTAGAAATTTCAATAGTATGATCAGTTGGCAATAAATTATAGCCTGTCTGAAATGTTCTTGGCTTCCTGTCTACGAAGTTATAAAAAAAAACGAGTTGAATAGGTTATGGAGCTGGAACAGTTAGTGGGCTGATGATTGGTCATTGTACTGAAACTTAAGAGGCAGTATTGAATTATGTTGTGTTGCTAGTTACATGCCAGCAATGGATAATGGCAGACTTTTGAGAGATGTGAGTAATACTGTGGAATCTACATACTAACAGGTTATTTTGTGCTGTTTAATATTGCTCTTGCACAATCTTAGTTGTGTTTTGTTATCTGGATTATCAGTTCCTGTTATTTGGATTGATTACTTTTGCTGTACATTCACTACATCAGATCCGTAGATTGTCATTGAATTAACAGACTTTTTCTTAATAATATATAGTTAGAATCATCACAGTTAAAATGCTATATTTTCTGCAAGTTTCATAATTACATCATTTTATTTTTGTATTTACTCTTGTTTAAACATCTGTGAATTTTTTTTTATTCATGTTCTGCTGCATTCTTAACAATTGTATTTTTTATTTCTACATTTATTTTTAAATGTCATCTTACATATGTCATAGTATTGTGACATTTGGTTGTATTCCATTCGTTAATTATAGTAAATTATTGCCTATAAATAGAAAAAGCGATTTTTATGATTACACTTATATACCACTCTTTAGTGATAATTTGGTTGAGGTCTTTCATCAAGTTTTTTTTTTTCCCCCTTTTTTAAAGATTTTCTTTTCCAAATGTTACAAAAGAAAACATCAATTTTTCTGTAAAACATTTGTTTTGAGTAATTAAGGATATTAAGAATTAACTACACATTTTCACTTTTTGAAAATAGGTTATACATTCATTCTGGTGCATTTCATCAGATTTTTAGTGTTCTTTTTGGTTTTAAAGTCCTATTGCATAATTAGTTACATTGAAATGTTTGTTAGGAAATTATTCTGCATGTTTGAGGTACTTATAATTATTATATTGAAAAGTAATTTAAAACCAATGAGTACTCAAAATCTGTACTAATATTATAAATGTAAAAGTTTGGATGGATGTTGTTACTCAATTGCGGCTCAACAGAATTGAATGAAATTTAGCACAGATTTAGATTATAGTCTGGAATAGAACATAGACTACTTTTTATTCCGGTTAATTTTTTTATTAATTAAAAACTAACTTTCGCGCTAAAAAAGTTTGGGCAAAATATGAGCAAGACTCCATTTTTTTCCCCCAGCAGTAATGAGGTTGGGCCTAGCAGGATTTCCATTAATTATTTCAAATGATACTATTATTATGATTTCAACGATTATTTTCTTAGTGTTGATGCATTTAAAATCAAGTATTGTTAATTAATTAATCTTTGAGTTCATTCTGAAGTACTTTTAAATTAAAATAAAACAATAAATGAAATAAAAATTTTCTTATCTGCATTGCTTTACCCCAACTGGCGTAGGAAAGTCAAGTATTGACGTTGAAAGTTCACACTTGATTGCTGATAATTGTGTTTTCATCTAATTTAAAAATTAATGTGTATTATACTGTTGTAACTATCTCAATCTCGATAGAAAAATAAAAGACTTGACTTGATATTAAGAAATTTCGGGTATAGAATGTAAATAAATTGTTTTTAGGTTAGTTGTGTGTTTTTGTTATTAAATTGTATTTATATTAATTATATATTTTACGTGTATGCTTACACTTAAATGAATTGTTTATAGGTTAGTTTTAATTTTTTTCATCTGTCATCATTCGGTAATTTTTAAAAATGCCCAGAAAACGCAAAACTAATCTTTAGAAGAGCACTTTCGGACTATCAAACCCCCTCCAGCTGTGGGATAAATACAAGGACGCTTTATCAGAAGATATGGCATTCACAATAACCTAATCATTCACAGAGTTTTAATATAGATATAGGATCAAATGATTTCTATATCAGGAAAATGTCTCACTGATTTCGGCCTACCCCCACTGGGGTATTGCAAGAAAGGAATTACAAGCTAAGTTATGGAGCTAAACTACGACACCTCTGTTTTAAAAGTGCAGGTCAATGATATTACAATATCGATTATTTCCCAACAGCGATAAATCTACGAAACGATTCTGAGCGGAGTAAAACATGGAAAGAAGGGATTATTCTTTTTTGACCCACCAGGGGGTACGGATAAGACGTTTGTGCTGAATCTCCTGCTAGCCTAACTCCAAAAGGGCCGCAATGGAACTCTGGCTGTGTTTTCTGCTGGCATTGCTGCAACTTTGGCCGGACTGCACATTCCGTTTTCAAATTGCTGATTAATTTTGCAAGCGAAGATACCTCAACTTGCAATATCACCAAAAACAGTGGCTCGTGAATTGTACCAGTGCAAATCAGTAGTATGGGATGAGAGGCGTTAAACCACAGCCTGTAGAACATCCGAGTTGTCGTTTTGCACGCAAGGCGATTTTAGACAGCCACAGCCGACTGCTGATCAGACCGTCAGTTCTCATTCATATACAATAAAATTTCCACTCGAACAAAGTCGCGGGTAATAGGTAGCAAATTATAAATAAACAAGGATGATGTAATTTTTAAAAAAATTCTTAGATATGATGTAGTTTTGATCAATCTAGAACTTGCCTGATTGTGCTTCAAGTGTAAAATAGTTGTACCAAAACGATAATTTTTTTAAATGGTTAATTTTGTCCCAATCGATCATGAATAAGATAATCTATTAAGTTTTTGATATTACAATAAAATATAATTAGAGTTATACTTAAAATTACAAACTACAGCTGAACAATTAGGAAATTAATCTTGTCACATAACATTGTTTCACCTACATATTGCCAATGAGTTAATCAAGTTTATAAATAGCATTAAAAAATTAGATATAAGAAATCTATTCTTTCAGTAAGAAATTGGCTTTATGAATTTTTGTTTTGTCCAAAAGTGATATTTGTAAATAAATATGGCAGAATCTTGACACCAGGAATGATAAAGTACATAAAATGAAAGTGTTGAATCATCAAAAGTACAAAAGAAGAGTTACTTAAAAAATTTTTTAGTAGCAGTTAGAAAATAACTTGCAAGTATGTACAGTACAATTACATATACACAGATATAGAAGAAATTCATTCTTTCAAAAGTATTCTTACTTTTAACAATTAAAGCAGGGGTTCTGTTGTGTTTTCAAACAAGAAATCTATTTCCCACATATAGGAAAGATATGATGATACAAATATATGTAGAATTTAATGAAATGAATTTCAAATAGGTTTACATTAGGACTAGCCTAATTTTCAGCAAATTCTTACAATATATTTCATTCAAAATTATTGATAAATTTATTATTCTTAAATATAGAGGGCATGTTTATAATAAATTACAAGAAATGCAAATGAAATATTGTTAAGTTTTGAAATATGAAAAAATATACATTTTAATACTTTACTAACAAACCAAAATTTTAGATAACGCTTGATTCCCGAATAAAGCAAAACTTATATAAATAGTTCAATATGGAAAATAGAAATTTGCTGATTTAAAAATAAATAAGCCACTAAGTACTATTTTCTTGCAAAATTCATGAAAGTCCTATATGTATTAGCAATACAGATGATATTATGTAATCTTCTGTTATAGCTATAATGGATCGCTATAAAAAAAATTGTGCACGTTAATTTTTTTTCAGTATATCAATATATTTTAATGTAATAAAAATACTAGAGTTATTCAATATTAAATGGGCCTTGAAACACTTCAAAATAAACTTCATTTTTTATTTTATTACTACAAAAAATATATTTAACGTGCCTTTTCAGTCCAACATTATTTATTTATAATTGTTCTATTTAAGATAGAGTTTAAAGTCTTGAGTATGTATAACATTAATGCAAGTAGCTGTGCTTTTTTTAAAAACAATGTTTTTAAAAATTCATTGCTACAATTGTATAATAGAGTTTTAAAAAATTAAGAAATATTTCATTTTTGATAAGCATAATTCGTGAAGTCTAATCTAAAATGCCTTTGAAGAAGATTCTTAAATCTGTATTTTCTCAAATAGTATCAAATGATTATTAACTTAAGATTTAATTTACAATTGTCCATTTGCAGTTATTCCATTCGATTATGACGTTAATTTTTATTAGCATTATCCTAAATACCAATTCATAACAAAAATGAAGAATACTTTTATAATGATATGAAAGATGAACAAGAAACAAGTTTTAATTTGAAAGAAGCCTTAATACTCTTTAAAAATATTATATAGCAACAATAAGAAGGAGGAACAAATTGACAATTTTCTAATTTAACATACAGGTTTCAAAATGGATTTCATTTGAGAAAAAAGTAGCATTTAAAAAAATCAAAACAATAAAGTCTTAAATAAATATAGAGTATATAACATCACTAAAATTGTTCTTACTTGAAAATAAGAAAAAGTTAATTGAAAATATATACTTTTTAAACTAATACAAATAAATAAAGGCAGATTCACTAAATTGCCTTAAAATATCAAATTCACAACACACTTCAAAACCAAAGTTCACAATTGTTTTTTACATTTGAAAAATGTTTTATACCATATAGATAGTAAACAGGTTTTGAATAATATATAATAAATGAATTTAAAGAGAATAATTGATACAAAATAATATATTGCATTTTAAATTAGTTTCTTTTAATAATTCATATTTTGAAAGAGATCTGCTAAGTAATAAATTATTCTAATCAAAACAAATAAAACAGCAGGACTCATGGCAGAAAAACTTTGAACTGTAGAAAGCAATTTCCAAATAATAGCTTTTATAGGGATGCTCAACAGAATAAACGTGTGAATTTTCTCAAATGTGCTGCAGAATTATTTTCACCATAATTTAGATAATACATAAAAATTTAAAGAATGCAAATAAGAAATCATTAATCGATAAAGTTGTAAAACTATTGCAAATTGATTTTTAGTTTAAAATAAAATGAATATATATATATTAGTATAATGTTTACATTTAACAAATCAGGTAAATTCAATATAAACATATCATATCTGACCCATTATAGTTTTTGCACATTTTCAACAGGAAGTTTAAGAAAATAAAATACATAACAATTAATTTAGATTAATACAAAAATAAATAACACATAATTATACTTTAAATTTCTACTTATCAAAATAATTTTCGAGTATAAAACCAATAATTTTAATACTTTTACAACAAAACTCAATTTATATTTCAATTCATTTTTGTGAATAATTTGAGTAAACCACTACTCAGCTCATTTCTAATAGTCATTATTAATAGCATAAAAAAATACTAACTCCATATTTCATCTAATAAATTATTTTTAATATGAAATATGCCAAAAAAATCTCTATTCAGGAACACTGGCATTACTTTACTAACTTTATTTACAAGTTCAAATATGGAGAATTCCAAGGAAATAAAAATGGTTTTAAAATTATATTCATATAGTCATAAAATAATTTACCTATTATATAAAAATATAACATTCACAAATATTCTATACAACAGCATTCCTTAGGACTGCAGAAAACAATAACATAAAGATCCTGACAAGCATTCTACAAGAAGAAAAAATCTTGAGAGCAAAATAGAATTCTAATCAATTAAAACATATATTAACACATGACTTGAAGTTATAACTGGTTTAAAAGTTATAAAATATAAGACCCGTTAATAAAAATTGAATATAATTATTTTTGATTTAAACATTACTTAACATGAAAATGAATATATATATATACACACTATCCCATCCAATAAATAATTAGTTATGATCAAGTTTATTAATTCAAAAATAAGATTAAACTAATGTAATCATTACAATTAAAAGATGACAGAAGTGCATAAGTACTTGGTATCACTAGCATTTTAGAGCATACATTAAAATGTTTTCAATGGAAAAAATAAAGATAGAATATAATTATCTTCCCTCAATTATGTTTTTATCTAATTATTTTCAACTGATTCAAGCTGACTACCTAGCCTACCAAGAAAGAATCTCCAAATGGGATTATACTATACCAATTCTTGATTTTTGAAACTTTTTCCATTCTGAAATTTTCCTCACATTCTATAAGTTTTTATTAACTTCATAAGAAAATTGTCTTCTGAATTACATTTTATTTAAGATTATTGAAGAATCTGGCAGAAGGAACAAATGTTAAATATTTTAACGACCCTAAAATTCAAATGTGCTACCCCATCAGGTGCTTGAATTCAAAATTTAAAAAGCCCTGATTTTTTTCATAAGAAGATTCAAGTACAACATGTTATGATCAGAACACAAACAATTCAATTACAAAAGTATTGCTTAAGGGATAAAATAGAAAGCATAAAAGCTTCAATCACACCACAGCAGCACAACATCAACACAATAAGGCATTAAGAATACTGAAATATAATTGGACATTTCATTCTTTCATACTAATTTTCAATACAAAATATTGAGCCCCTGTACATCAGAAGTGCTAAAATCTTAGTAATATTTTCGATTATAATAATAGTCTGTTGATAGTGTCTTGATGATTATTACCTTTCGAATAGGTTGTGGTGCAGTTGGTTTAGGCTTGGGCTTGTTCTTATGACGACGAGCTTTATGTTTTAAAAGTTTTGCCTTTTCACGGAATCTCCTCTCACATAAGTCACAAGCAAAAGGCTTTTCTCCGGTATGAGTCAAATAATGTCTTTGCATATTACATTTGTCCTTAAAACCTCGTTGACAAATATTACACACAAACGGTTTCACACCAGTATGCCCAAGCATATGCCGATTAAGACGTGCCTTTTCATCAAAACCTTCTTTACATATCTGACATGTATGTGGTTTTTCACCTGTATGGATTCTGTAATGTTTCTCAAGTTCAAGCTTGTTTGTATATGCTTCATCACACTGATCACAAGCAAAAGGCCTTGGACGTTTATGGATTTGATGATGAACATGTAAACTATATTTCTGAGTAAACCTCTTCTTGCAAATTTCACATTGAAATAATTTTTCTTTTGTATGAGTAACTTGATGTTTGCGAAGTGTACTTTTCTGAACAAAAGCTTTGTTGCAAATTTCACACACATGATTTTTTTGGCCAGTATGAATCTGCAAGTGCTTTCGAAGAGTACTTTTGTCTTTAAATCTCCGATCACAATAGTGACAATTATGAGGTTTTTCCCCAGTATGAATCAAATAATGAGTTGCAAGGCTACTTTTCTTAGTAAATGCTTTTCCACAAACCGAACAGGAATGTGGCTTTTCACCTGTATGGACAAAAATGTGCTTCTGTAATGCATTTTTTGACATAAAACCTTTGTTACAAATTTCACAAAAGAATGATTTTTCTCCTGTATGCACCATATAGTGCTTCTGAAGATCACATTTCCTTTTGAACTGTTTTGGACACTGATCACAAGCAAATACTTGTGGCATACCAGGTGGTATATTTTGATCTTCAACAATAGGAGCCATAGTTGAATGCACAATGTGGGTTAAAGGTTGCTGTTCTACAGTAGTATAAGGCTGTTGGCCAATAATAGTGAATGTCTGATGTCCTATCTGGGCTAAAGTCTGATGTCCAACTTGAGTCAAAGTTTGATGTCCAAGATGAGCAATGCCTTGTTGGTCAATTGTCATTAAGGGATGTATACCTTGAGGTCCAATGTTCAGAGCCTGATGAACCATATGTGTCAAAGGTTGTTGATCAATTGTTGCATAAGCTTGTGGATTTTCTAAATACACTTGCTGTTCAGTCTGGATCAATGCCTGATCATGAGATCCACTATTATCAGCGAATGTCATTTCACACTGATCAGGTTCAGTTTGAACTTGTACAACAGTTTGGTCCATTTCTACTGCTTGTTGCTGTTGTTCAACATTGGGTTCACCAGTTTCTTGTAGAATAGCCTCAGGTTCAGGTATTGCAATAATAATCTTTTCTTCTGTTGCTTGCTGCTCTGCACTTTTCTTTTTGCCTTTGCCTTTTCTTCTTTTACCTTCTCGATCAGCAGAATGTACAAGGTAATGAGTGCGAAGTGTACTTTTTTGAGCAAATCCCTTGTTACAAATCTCGCAAATATGATTCTTCTCTCCAGTATGGGTTAAATAATGTTTTCTTAAAGTAATTTTTTGAACAAAACCTCTTTGACAAATGTCACAAACATGTGGCTTTTGTCCTGTATGGATCAAACTATGCTTTCTTAAAGTACTTTTATCAGTGAAGCCTCTGTTACACACTTCACATACATGGGGTTTGTCACCAGTGTGTATTAAATAATGAGTCTGAAGGCTGCTTTTCTGAGTAAATCCTTTGTGACAAACATCGCAAATATGAGCCTTTTCACCAGTATGTCCTGCATAATGAGCTTGCAGATCACTTTTGGACTTGCATGTTTTGTTGCATATATCACAAACATGACCTTGTGCAGTTGGTTGAGGAGGAGGCTGAGGTTCTTGGGTAACTTCTCGATAAACTTGAGTATGCTGCTGAATATCCTCAGCACGGTATATTTGTGCATGCTGTTGCAAATCTTCCTCTCGATAAATTTGAGTATGCTGAGGAATGAGATGTTCAGCATAAATTTGTTGCTGAACTGTTGGATCTGTCCTATATATTTGGTGTTGCTGCATGACAGGTTCTGCATAAATTTGATGATGTTGCTGCAAGCCTCTATTACCAAGATCCTGGTAAGTAACATCCACTCCTTGTGGACCATATGCTTGATGTATATACAGAGCCATACTTGTTATTTTTTTATTTCTGATACATTCAGCAGGTGTATAAAATATATAGATTAAAGGATTTCGTCATTAAGCACTCATTAGTCACATATAGCACAGTATAAAACTAACTCTTCAGTCTCACAGGCATTAATAAAGTAAATAATATTACTTTAATGTCTTACAGTTTTTCGATTAAACGTAGCAATACAAGAATTTTTTCTAAAGTTTTCGATTGACATCAATCGGACGCCTAAAACTATATACGTAAAACACACAATCAGGAAGACATGCAACAGATATCAGATGAGACACACAATATTTATGGCAGGCAGAACCTTATAGTCTACAACTATAACCACTAACTAGATAGTCAACAAAACATAAATTATAGATTAAAACTTTTTCTCACAGACACAAACAACTAACAAAAGTCAGTACTCGCACTAGAAAGTTATTGCCATCTTCAAAGCTAGAAGTAATATCTATGTGAAGAATGTAATAACGATAACAAATGACGTCAAACGAATTTTCCAGTGATTTTTTTAAAAAAAAGACTGTTTCCATGAAAAATCTTTAATACGAAATAGAAAACTTCGATTACTTTTTTTAATGATCGGATGTGAAATTCAGAACTTGGATAAATCTTATTCAGCAAATCAACAATGTCATAGCAAGTGAATAACTAGATGGCAAAATGGTTAATGAAAATATTTAAAAGATAAAAGTACAATAGGATTAAAAATAATTACGAAAAGCCTAAGAAAAAATAAAATTTTCTTTCATACAGTAAAACGAAATAGATTAATTGCCAATTGAGTATTTTAAGCAATCAATTATCATGAAAAATAAATTTATTTCAGAAAGTTTTGACTTTTTGTTTGATACCAAAATCTTAATCCAGATTTAGAACCTTTCATTAATCAATTTTTATTTTTTAATGAAATTTTATTTGAATGTCCAAGTTTTGTAAAAAATGTGCAGGAAAATGTTTTAATCTTTATGCTTTTTCCAAATTTTTACTTATTTTGTCTAAAGGTGGGTTCACACGAGACTTATTATTGCCCGCAATAGAAGATTATGCCTACTTCCGGAAAATCCCATGACGACAACGGGGCAATGGCAAATAATTGTCCCGTTGGGACAAACGTTGTCCACGGTGTCTCGACTGTTCACAAGAGGACAATGCCGGAACAACGATTGCGAGCAATAATAAGTCCCGTGTAAAGGCCTTATCACACGGCAAAATATCGTCGACACTTTCCTTCAGCAAACGACAACGGAAGTGACGTCACTTCAAAGTTTCACATTATTGGTTAAATTTCGTTTGCAGACAGTATTTCCGTCACTATCGACGGCATTTTCTAGCTGGTTAGAAAAAGTTGTCGATTATGAAACTTGCTAGATCGGTTCTGAGGGTAGAAACGGAAAATTGTTGACGGAAAGTGCAGACGATATTTCGCCGTGTGATAAGGCCTTAAACCCACCTTAAAGCTAAACTACTACTTTGTCTATTAACATCCTAAATTACATTATTTTTTGTGTTTTCATGCTGATTAAGTTTATTGAATCCTAGCTATTAAAGATAAATGTTGGAAAAATTATGAATAACTCTGATAAAATGATATCAATGTCATTTCATGTGTTTCTCCATCTCGCCTCCTTCCCTGTCCCGTCAGTAATATCAAACAGCAAAGAAAACCATATCAAATTATCAAAATTATTCTTTTCAGGGTTTTAAAACCTTGAATTAACGTCATTCATAATCTATTTCCGTTAACTCAAACTTTTCTATCTTCAAATTCTATGGAAATTATTCGAATTGAACTACCAACTGTGTCAAACGAAACAGACGGAGAGGAATTCTCTCATTTAAATGACCTTCATCTCCATCATCAATGTTCATTTCCAATTTATTCATATTGGAATATTCTTGTTGCTCAAGCCATTCACAGAGAAATAAATTTTAAAAATGGACTATGAAACATGTACATGATTTCGCCAAAGAGTCCGAGCAAGTCAAAAAAGTTATGAATAAAGGATTCTTAGAGAACTTTGCCTACTCCATTTTGTTATTGTTTTAAGCTATCACTGTGAACTAAGCATTCTATTTGAATAGTAGAATCCATTAATGCTTATATCTATCCTTTATCTGAAATTGTAAATAATGTAAAAGTCTTGTCGATAATAATTAAGCTTTACAAAATTAACATTGAAATTTGCAATAGCTGCTAAAACTACCAAAACGAAATTCTTTTGAAAAAATATATTGTTAAATCATCCACTGTTAGAGTATATAAAAGTACACATTACCTTATTTCAACTGAAAATATGAATTTCGAAGCATAGATAACATTAAATTAAAGATCGGAGACCATTTCCAGATAGAGAGGGTTTCTATCCATTCGCATCTGGTCATTGGATCACACGAGAAGTTTGTGGTGATATCTTAATAAGACAGATAACATCTACTGGAGAAAAGCATGCTTTTGTCCTGTGATTATGTTATTGGCCTTAATCCAAATCCTTATCCAAAGGTCCCAGGTTCTATTCTGAGCAACATCAACTTCCCACAATGGTGACCTCGGACGTGATGAATCTTCACCTTCAACCTTCAAGTGTGGCGCCATCTACCCGCAACCAAAGTCGTCAGACTCACTTGACGCAGAAACATAAAGTCTTCAGACTCACTTGACGCAACAATTCACGCACGCTCGCCATAACGCTTGGCGCTACTAAAAAAAAGTTCTCCGCTCGCCAAACAACAAAAAAAAAAAATTGGGCACGGCGCAGTAGACACAGCAGCAACCTCTCACTCAACAAACCAATTCATCGCCACTCAACAACAACTCATATCGTTCGTCTAACTCACTGGTGGGTGAGTCTGTGGTGATAACTTAATAAGACAGATAACATCGACGGGAGACGAGCATGCTTTTGTCCAGTGGTATGTTACTGGCTTACAAACTCAAAGGTCCCAGGTTCTATTCTGAGCCAACATCATGGTCCCACAATGGTGATCCTGTCTTATTAAGTTATCACCACAAGTTCATTGTGGGGATGAAACTTGTCACCTCTTCAAAGGAAAAGTGTCCGTTAGCTGGATGTCGGGTGATCCCTTTGTGAAAGAATATCACTAACACGTGTTCTAGAGCCGTTAATTGGTAGAACGTGTCATTGAGGCACAGTCCCAAGCCAGGAAAGACTGGGGTCAATTCATGCGATGTAAAAGTCAAATCTCATGTATTTATAAGCATGGCATTTAAACTGTCATCCGCAACAATTTTGTAGATGAGTCTGTCATTAACGTTCTCCGTCAAGTATGAAGCGGATTTTTTGTTTACATTTGAAGTTATAACTTTCAGTAATTTTCTTTCCTCTTCTTATATGTTAGAAGATGGATATTGATGTGATGCTGGATACTTTATGTGGAATTAAAGAGTGATTGCCGTGTAATTTTTTTTTTTTTTAGTTTTCTCTCAACAATCCTGAATTGCGTTGTTAGCATTGTAACAGAAGATTGTAAGTTGTTAGCCTGCTTCGAAGTCGGTGATATGCTACGATCATTTTGAAGAATTGATTTAATGTGTGCCCTACTAACTAAAGGAAACAAACAAACAAAAACAAAAATTTCAGTAATTATTATACTGCTACAGCTTATCTGATAAGCAACTTTTTATTAAAAGCTATCTGATGAACGCATTAGACCGAATGATGTTGTGATCAGATAAAGGTTTCCAGATTGAACAAGAACTACGCAAAATGGGATTTTTAGTTGATGGCATTAAAATAAAATGCATCATGAGGTTTTACTTTTCTATTCTGAATCCTAAAGTTTTCTTTATCTTTTAGTAATTCATATTATTTACTTATTGCAGTGTAACCATGTTTAATAACAAAAGAGTAATCTGTTAATTCTCATTATTTTTTTTCTGATAATTATAATTTTTGTTTCTTGTATTTAAGCTTAAATTGATTTTATAATATCATTGTGGACCTCAGTGATTTCTGTTTTAATAAATACTGATATTTTGATTGAAAATTAATTTCCATATCAGCATTTCTTATATATTTTTTAATTTCCAATTTCATTGCTACATGGATGCTTTACTCTTTTTTCCCCTGTTTTTTTAATATTTCAATTTTGATTCATAAAATTGTGTGAAAACGTAAAAATGTTTCTTCCAACTTTTATTAACATCCTATTTAATTTCTATATGTTTATATATTTATCATGACCTTACTCGTGTTTATTAAATTTACTATATTGTATGTTTTATTTTATAATATTAATTCAGTGTAGCCTTAGCATTTTAAAATTCTTTTCAGAATGTTCTTCTTTAAAAGCTTATTGCTCGACATTATGTTTTTATTGATGATAAAAAACTGGTATCTAAAATGTTTCTGTTGAATAAAATTGATTTCATCATTTACTTTGACATTCTTGTCACGCTACGTTTATATTCTTTCTAAATGTCTAGAATAATAAATAATTTTTGAATAATTTTTAATAGGGGATTACATTGAAAAAACCATTTTATCATATTTTTTCAAATAATTATTCATATATATTTTATTTATATTTTTTGTAATGTGTAAATAAAAATTATGATATAAATATTAATTATTTTGCTTGCTTATTTTTTAATAATTTCTACAAATTAAAATGAAATAACTGATTAACATGTTGCATAGATTTAAAAAATGTTATCTATATATTTTATATTGTATAATTTGAAATTGTAGTCATAATTTATTCAAATTATACAAATTTGAGTTTCATGTTCTTTTCTCTCAGCAAATTGAGATTTTCAAAATATCAATATTAATAAAAATAATTACATAAAAAAGAAATGTAATAGTATTATTAGTAAGCTTAAAAATGTTAGCTTATTTAAGAGCAATAATTATTTAAACGAAACTATATTCATACGATTCAACATTTAATGACATTTAAATAATATAAACAAAAGAACATGTGTAAATTTTAAAAAAACTGCCATAACCTTTTGTCAAAATGTATCCTTTGAACAAAAATATTTATATATATGGGAAAGGAAATAATAAAATTTTATGAAACTAATTAAAAAGTGATATTAATTAACTACATTGAAAATATTAATTAAAATTTAATATAATAAGTAAAATTACATTCCATCTAACATTTGAAAAAAATAATTCAAAATATCAATTTCTTTTTTAAAAAAATCAAAAGATTTTTATAATTATTCGGCTAGCTTAACATTTAACTTTAGTGTTAATGTGTCGGATGTCTGCCGATAACATTGATTATCGGCAGACATCCCAACATGCGCAGAACAATTAAAAATTTAACTCAAACGGTTTGTTTGGTAGGTGACCATGAATTGACCCCATTCATCGAAAAAATTGAGAGCAGCCATTACACAAAAGGAATACTCTGTCCCAGTGCAGTGACCATTCTCCGCCCCATTTCAATAATCAAATAGTAGACAAATTTAACAAAGTGGACTTCTCTAAAGGTCTTATCACATGGCAAAATATCGTCTGCACTTTCTTACAGCAACGACAACGAAAGTGACGTCACTTGTGTAACGTCACTTCAGAGTTTCACATGATTGATTAAATTTCGTTTGCAAACAGTTTTTCCGTCACTATCGTCGGCACTTTCAAACTGGTTAAAAAAGTTGTCGATGACGTAAAACATGCTTGACCGGTTCTTGAGGGTAGAAACGAAAAACTACTGACAAAAAGTACGGTCAATATTTTGCGATTTCTTTTCATGTGATAAGGCCTTGATAATAATAATAATAATAGTCAATTGCCAAAAAAAAAACCGACATATATCCTGTTTTTTTAACCATCAGTGCAGATTTCAACGTTCTATTAATTATTCTAAAATTATCAACAGATAATTTATGTCTTAGGGATATTTGAAGCTAAAAAATGACATTCAAGAATATGATCACTCATTATCATCAATTTTCTAAAAAAATATTCTTGCATGGTTTTGCTGATTATTCTGTTGTTGAGGACAGTAAGGCAGAAATTGTTAATGAGTACCTTTGAATTACAAAATTAGTAGATTTTCAAAATTTCACCCTATTTATTAGGTTCTAGAAAATGTAATACTGTATTGTAGTTGGAAAATGAAGCAAAATGCTTAATCTCAAAGATAATCTATAAGCGGCCTTTTGAATTTAAAATTACTCCAATAAGCATGTTTTCAGAAATAAAAAAAAGAGTATTAAGCTTCGAAATTACAAACAGAGAATTAAGCAAAGTCCCTGCGACTTCTTGAGTAAATTGAAATTTCGTAAAATCGACGAGGTGGTAGAATTCATTCAAATGTATTCTGAAAACAGTTGATTTGATGCAAATTACATATGAGTAACATATATACGCAAATCTTATAATCCTACTTTTCACCCGTAATTCACATGCGGTTCCATTGCCGTACACCTAGTTGGAAAATTGAAGTTCTTAGAAAAGAAAATTTTTCTCTTTCATTCACTAGTTTTATGCATACTATAAAATAACGATAACAACATACATAAAATAGCTATAGATGATAGATATAACAAATTATTTCACAAATTTTACGAAGTAGCTTACTTGTCATCTTAGGTATTTGATTAAATTTCAGTCATTCGACATGACTAGCTGATTTACTGATAATTTTCAATTGGCTTATCATTGTTTAATGTGCAAAATATATAACTGTAATGTCGTCTTTCTTTGGGTCCAAAAATGGACAACAGAAAGCAATGGTAAGAGAAGAGTTTTGACTTGACGTGTATTCGCTCGAGTGATATCTGATCTAACCACAATTCCCAAATGAGAATCATTGATCTACTCGCATATTTGTGTTGATCATTTAAATAGACGAATGAACTAGCTGAAGTGATCACCTTTAGCTTCTTCCCATATTCTAATAAATGTCCCCTTCCTCTCTGTATTAAATTTTGGATCTTGATTAAAATCACTAACATCACGTAATCACATTTTTAGTTTCTAAGTTCCTCAGGTTTTCTGTATTTGGATTTACGTTACCGATAATTACGAAAAAATGCCTATTGTTGAAACTTTTTTAAAGAGGGGGGGGGGCGATTAATTGTTGACTTACAGTTATTACGCACATATCAGAGCTCATGATATATATTTTTTTAAACTGATTAATTACAATTGTAGTAACAATATCGCATATCAAATTTAAGTATCGGCATTTATGAGTGACCGCTTTCGTATGCATAAGTAATTACAGATTAACAGACGATTAACCTCTTGCCGAATTTACTTCCAAATTTAATACGAATTTACATTTTAGATGCTTAATCTATACATCAAATTTCATTTATACACCTTACTGAATATCATAATTATCATGTTCTCTCATATTAAACATGTCAGATGTCCTCTGAATTGATTTCTTTCAGAATTCGAAAGAAATCTATAAATTTGTTCTTGCATTAAATTTTATCTGTCTAAGTAAAAGTATTATTGAATTATTATTAACAGAGACAGGCATAATTCCAAATATGTGTTTTTCCGGATCGGGAAGGTCTGAAATGAAGCTATATTTCGTTTAGATATAACGAAAATATAGATTTCGTTTCGAGGCTAAGATTCGTCAAAGTTTCTAGTTCTAATTCTTTGACGATTAATATACTTTTTCTTTGTATTTAGGAAACTAAGAAAAAAAATGTCCGCTAATATCGTATACTCCCATAAATTGGACCTTTATTCTTCGTTCAGCCGACTGGAATCATTTTTAGATTTTTAAGAATTTCGATTAAAAACTAGCTGTCTTGGATGATCACTTGCATCGCTGATTAATATTTAAAAAATTTCAACTAAGTGTTTTGGGTAACTTAATGGCAGTGTCCTCAGCAAATTAGTTTTAAATTTCAAATTTTGATATATATGCACCATTTCAAAGGCCTTGTACTATTTTGTTTATTACGGTATGCATTTCCCTAATTTTCTGTTCACTGATCTTTTGTTGTTCTAAAACTGCACTTTTAATACATTTTAAAAACTGGCTATTTTTGCTTTAGAACGGTTAAATTTAGCTATTTCTTTTTTGTTAATACAACATGTCAGTGATATATTGATTCTCCAAATATTAGAGTGTAAGAAACATTTTCAGGTAAAACTTACCATGCTCTAAACAATAAAAAAAACCCTTAAAATTACAATTGCAACATGTAACTGCCATTTTAGGGTTTTTATTGTTTTATTACATCCGTTAGATCAACATAAAAACTTTAAATAAATAAATCAACACAATAATATTTACACATTTATTAAATCATACATAACTTTAAAAATAGCGATTATTTTTGATGTTTTACATGGACATAGCAACTGTTTCAAATATTTTACAACCATTTAAAAAAAGGAACTTTTATGGCGACAAAGCTAAGTGAATAAAAACAAGGTATACAATTATTCTTTCCTTTTTTTTTAGTAGGAAATGCACCAAATTTCTGTTATGAATACATAGAAAAGCGTATAATGTGAACAAAATGTAATGAGATGAATTTCAATGTAATTGCATAAGCTAATCTTTTCATAAGCATTTTGATTTGGCACAAAGTTAGAACAAAAAAAGCACCATAAAAATTTAAGATCACAATTGCATGCAGAATGATTTTTATTTCACATCTTTATTTTGCTATACATAGTTAAAAATGTGAAAATATACCTAAAGTACTTCTTGAAATAGTTACTACTTGGCACATCATAAAGCTTATTATTCACAGTCTCAAGTTATCTATAATCTCCAAAATTAATGCATTTTAAGATACAGAAAAATAAAGCTAAAAAAAAGTTATTAGCTTAGGGAAGTATAAGCTACTTTGCCATGTGATACTCTCTCTATATATATATGTTATCGTTAAAATATGAAATCCACTATTTCATGAAATAACTAGATATTCCATGAAATAAATCATGATCAGTTATATCATACAATTCTTTAAAATTATTGAATTATATATTTTAACGACGGCATATACACAGAGTTAAACTCACAAGCAGAAATTGAAATAAGGAATTATTTAAACAGATGGAAAGAATAGATTTTATTCATAAATAAAGTGATAATTTGATTAACTGAAAACAAAATAAATTGCTAAAATAAACATTTGTTTTCTTTTTCCATTACGTTATTTTTCTCTTTCTTTTCAGAATACCAATATCCAATACAATTCAGTATTAATGCAATTTTATTTAAGGAATCTTTCATAAGGACTTTTTCATAAATATTATTTGAATAACAGATCCCTCAATACTGAAGATATTTTAAAGGTCTTACAAAAAGAGAAGCGACTTAAAGTTGAACAAAATTGATAACAAAATTGAAATTTTACAATGAAAATACGACGGAAAAAACTAAAAAACTTTAAAAAAAAAAAACATTTTTCTAATATGTACGCAGAAAAACAAAGACGTATTTGTAAACTTATATAATAAGAACAACTTGCTGAAAATTTACATTATGGATAATATTATAATATCCAATTTTACTACGAGCAAAAATGTTTTTTTAAATATAAAAATCCTTAGTCTTAAATATTCAAGGTAGCAAAGATTTTAAAGGGAAGATATTTCAAATTTCTGTAGTTTTTAATATCCATTGAGCTAACCGATGTCATTGATTCGGTTAACTAGAACACATTAAATAAAAGTTAACATTTGATTTTCGCAATTTTTTTTTTGTTGATTTCTTACAGAAAAGAAATAATAAAATAAGAAACCCTGCACTAAAGCTTCCAGATAAAAAGTAGATTCTTGAATACATGTTAGTTTTGAATACGAGACACGGTCGTTTTTAGTTTGTGCGCATTGAACGTGTAGCTATCCAATTAATATTTGTCAAGAAAATGTAAATAAAGACTATATAATAATCAATTGACACTAAATGCTTTTATTAATCCATTTTTGATCTTTCATTTTTGAAACAGGAACCTCTTTTAATGGTTCTCTTGGAATTCTTATTCTTCAATAACTGTGTATACTAAATTTGTTTTCGAGATGAATAACAAATTATAAAAAATACCAACAATGAATTTTTAGCTGGAAAAAAGACCATAGAAGGTGTAAGTATTCAAATTCTACTTATAAACGTTCTATCAAGTAAATTTCAAAGTTGTACATCATAACACATGAGAGTTTGTTTCTTCTTACCCGTTTTGATAGATACCCATTGAAATATTATTAATAGTTGCATCTTAAGATTAATCTGTAAAACTTGACGCGTATTTTAAAGTACATCTGAAAAATTATTTAACATCAAATATAATGTTACTTTACTTTTGTTTTATTTAAAACTAAAACGGCAATATGAAAAGATAAGCAATGTCCTACAATGTTTTTAAATATTATTTAAAAGGACAACTTGTATCCTCTTCGATTGCTAAGGATTCCATCTTTAGCAATTAGAAAAATGGAACGGCAATAAAAGATTCCAGTAAAAATAGTTTTAAAATGACAAGAATTTTATTATGCTTGAGAAAAACATTTTTGATACGCTATATTGTTTGGCTCCCGGACAAATTCAAAGAGAAAATTACAAACATAAGGCAAAGTTATTCATGTTTTTTGTATATTGCTTTTTCTTAAAGATTATAGACATATGGACGGTGTGATTCACAATACATTGAATTGAATCAGTGACCAATTTTTTTAAACTGTGCAAGATGCTTATGTGTGATGTGTACAAATGCCAAAATTCCCCGAAGCGACCTCTTAAATAGGTTTCCTTCTACTATGCTTCACAATATCAGAAAATATAAATTATTAGTTAGTTTCTATAATGATTAAGGAATATTTGATTATGTAAAAAAATTGTAGAATGGCTAGCATATTCGCTGTAATTCTATAGTTGAAAATAATTTGGATTTAAGACACATTACTTATTTTAAATCTTAAGAACATGTATTGGATTTTCCCTTCAGATATATTTATTATACTGTAATCTCTTCACACTTTTTCGAACTTTCTTCTAACCATTTAAAGTGAAATCTATGATTAAAATTGATTTTAAAATATGTACACGCTTTTTTTTTCTTCTATTCTAATTAAATAGGAATTCTGCTTTTCGATTCGAAACCACTATTCCGAAAGCAACACCGAATATGAAAATGTTCATGATGCAGTTGTGTCCACTAATTTCCACTTCATTCATCGGATTCTCAGAATTGTGGGCTGTGCAAGAGATTTATGAGCAAGTTTTCACTGTCAATACTTGTAACCATCTGTGCTTTCTCGAGGGTGAAATTTCTGGACTGATCTCGTATGATGGTCAACAATACATAGAAGTACAATCCAGTCTCCCTTACTTGGCCTGCCCCTCGTACTTTGATATGCATATCGGAATCGTCAAAGTGGAAGAATCGAATATCGTTCCTGAAGGTATTGCCTTTCTTTGCTATTTCAGATATACCATGGTAAAAACCTGATCTTCCAGCGTAACCTGATTGTCTCTTCGATATGAAGTCCAAAGAAGAGAATTCGCAAGTTTCCCTTAGGGGCAAAGGTTCAGTGCCTTGTTCTCCGTTTAATGTCAACAAGAAATGAAGCAGAACTGCTTTTCCATTATCTAGGGCTTCGTCTGGCACTCTGTACGCTGATAGCCAAGTACTGAGGATGATATTTTTCAAACGCGCCGCTTTGTTGCCCTTAGCTTCCTTGCCCATCATTCGTGATTCGAGGTATTTCTTCATGTGTTCCTTTCGAACATCTTGCCTGCTGAGAATTTCCAAAGGATTGCTAGCATCCCGCACAATGTAATCGATGGCTTTCTGCCTTGTGGTCATGTGACTGCTATCACCATACCCTTTGAGAAGTCGTTGTCTTTCCAAGCAAGCAACAATACTAGCTGGATCTTCAAGGCCAAACTTCCAAGCAAATATTCTAAGTACCTTGTGCTCGTTCAGATAATTTAGGATTTCTCGACATCCAGCAGCCTCAATTTCAGTCAGTCCCATTGTGATTTCAAGAAATACAAAGAAGTTCTGAAAAATAAAAATATATAATTTTAGGCAAATGCAACAACGCAATATGCACGGTTCAAATTGAGATACCTAACTCTGTGGCAATTAGATTTTACTACAGAGGAAATTAATTAGATATAAGTATTATTTATTTTTACCAACAATAAATCCATTTATACTAGATAACTTCGGAATTTACTTTCATTCTGAGAATTACAGAATACAATTTCTGTTCATTTCTATTCATATACTCAATGTATCTCTGTTCTGAATTCCTCCTCTTTTCGCTAAGAAGTTTTTCAGATGTACAATAAACAAAAGCTTCCGACACACACACACACTTCGGAATGAACTTCAATTTATTTTACCAAGGGGGGCAAAATTTGTACTGGGGAGAAGCGTTAAGACGATGCGTTTGTTTACATCGGAATAAAGGGGAAGAAACTTTTTCTCAGATTGATTTTACTATGAGATTCTGAAAGGGATTTCTTTGACACATGTCGATTATGTCTTAGAATGAAATGCATAGGTATCAGAGAATTGTATCCCTTTGTTCATGGCACAGAATTTACTGACTTAGCCACTGTTTAGAGTGCGGGTTAGAAATAATTAAATATAAAAAATGATGTGGAAGATATATGAGAAAATTTTAGAATAAAATAACATGGTAAATTTTAAATAAAAATTAGAATATTAACCAGGATTCAAGTCGAATTAAGAGACATCACTACATGTTTATATAACAAAGTTTTATATAAAATCTTTGTTTTTATTGAAATTAACTAGGTTTTAATTTATTTAATTAACCATCTTCTATGATAAACTTTTCCCCTACCATCAAAATAATCAACAAAAGTAGTTAACCAGTACTGTACCTACTTTGATAATTTTAATTTCACGCAGAATGTAGATTTTCTATGTTCTCAAGCCCATTCATTTTTCGAAGAGAATCTTAAAAACCCTATTTATTACTATATTCTCCACGGATGAAAACCTTTGCAATGGTAAATTTAATTTACCGATTATAAATTATTACCGAAAATTCTGTAATTTACAGATTTCACCAATTTGGATTTCATATGAAAGCTCGTGATATTCAGATACTTTGTCAAGCGTTGGCCCCTCCATTTTTATTTTCGAAAGAAATATCAAAATGAATTGAATTTTTTGCTAATTTCCTTCGCCACTTAACGAGTATAGCTATCCAATCAGAATGGCTCATCCATGATGCTCGTTAAGACTCGTAATCTTAAAAAGTAGATCCTTTCATTTTGCTAAGATGTATTTCAGCAAAATTCGTCGATATTAATGTTATTGATACAGTCGCTGAATAGAGATAATATAAGTTACGGAACATCAATCAATTTCGAGCTATATAATCTCTTATTAAAATATAATAAAAATATGGTAAAAATCCTGTAAGTAAAAATTGTACATTAATAACAGTTTTTTTTTTTTGCTTTTTTTTTTTTTGTTGTTGTCAAAATGAAGGTTGGAGGTGGGAGGACAGGGTCAATAATAACCTATTTAGTATTACTATATGTTTTTAAATGAAGGGGGATGGGGAGGTATCTGCGAAATAGGGCGAATGGCTGGATAAAGGTGTTTTGTTTAACTGTTTTTCCTTTTGCTGTTTGATTAATTAATTGTTGTTGCTGTCTGTTTCTTATTTTTCCTTTTTAATTTAAATACACAAATAAACGCTAATATTCCAATATAAAAACATATTTAGTTTTAATCTTTACATATAATAAAGCTGAATGTGTGCGTGTTGGCGCTCTGCAGGCCAGATCGTTTGACCTACAGCTAACAAAATTGGTGCGCACCTGGGGTCCCCCTTTTTAACTTTTTCATTAGAATTTTAATTATTAATTAAAAACTAACTTTACCACCAAAATTTTCCCCTCCACCAATGAGTAAGGCTTCGTGTTTTCCCCCCACGCTAATGAGGTTAGGCTTAACATGCTTTCGATCAATTATTTCAAACGATTTTGTTTGTTTTCTTAATGCCTGATGCATTTAAAATTAAATCGATTAAATTAATCTTGATGCATTTAATTAATTGATATTTCAGATTCATTCTGAACTTTATAATTTAAATAAAACAGAATAAACTAAATTAAAAATTTCTAATCTGCGTCACGTTACCTCAACTGGCTTAGAAAATTCAACCATTGTGTTATCCTAATTGTTGTGAAATTTCACGTATGAACATTGTGTTCTGATTGGTAACAACTATTGTCAAAGGATACGGACTTTATTTTTAGGTTAGTTGTGTGCTTTTATAATTAAATTGTTGTTAAATTATGTCAGTTGTATATTTTTTGCGTATACTTAAACACGTCGTTTTTTAAATTAATTAATTTTAAATTAATTTTTTTCGATCAATTATTTTAAACGATTCTGCTTATTTTCTTACCGTTTGATGCATTTAAAATTAAACATTGTTAATTAATGGATTTAATCATAATGAATTTGAGGAAATTTTGCTGAAAAATTCTTGAGATACTACTTAAATTAAGGTTTAAATATTTCGTGTCTATGTTTTCAGTAATCACATTATTAAAAAAATGCTTTGTTTTAGTAAAAAATATTATTATATTAATTGCACTTTATTCATTTCTACTTTAATTTAAAACATAAATTCTACAGCTGACAGAAAATTAGAGATATACATTTATGTTATGGCTAAAGGCCTTTATAATATTATGAGTGAATTAAATGACTATCAAAATTTGAAGTTTTAAAAAACTTTGATGAATAAGCTATTAAAATAGGAGTTATTAAAATAAGTAATGATTAAGATTTTAACGAACATTAAGATTGGTAAACCGGCTGGTTGCCAAAGGCTGCTAATATATTATAATTCAAAGAATTGGTATTTTACCATATTTATTTATGTGACAGCTACGTTAATACCATTTTCTTTAATCAGTCTGTTTGAAACACCTTTCTTTGGTTCACACTGGAATTACGGCTACAGAATTTGGCACTCTATGCAGGATAGAAGTGTGTAAATGTCGGTGTGATTTTAATAAAATTTTAATTAATTAAAAATTAGGCTAATTTTGATCTTTTACTAAAAAATAGAAAATAATATACCATAAAAATAGTATTAATATCGTTTTAAAATTCAGAAAATTATTTATTCTTTGACACCTATTTAACTGTCGCATAAGTGTTTCTCTAATTTTAATGTAATTTTAAAAACATTTAAAAGTGATTTTACAAAACTTTCTATTATAGAAATAAAATTATCGTTGCTGCAGGTTTTTTTTTATTTATTTGTTAATAACCAAATTTTAAAGATTCTTTTCCATTTTTTATTTTAAGCAGGTTTAAAGCGTGCTTTTGATAAAAAAATTTAAAATAATAATAAAGGATTCTTTATTATCTTTAAACTTGCGATTTTTATTAACTTAACAATTTTTATGAGCATTATTTGAATCAGTTAACAAATTATTAGGTTAGTTGAACTTAATCAATGCTCATTTGAGAATGAAGCTCTAACTTGTGATTAGGAAATTATCAGAGAAAATAAAAAAAGTACAAATATATATAAATTTTTTAAAAAGGAACAAAATAAGTGCAAGATTTCTAAAGTAGATTGCTAAATATCTAACAGATTGAAAAATATTTCACAGTGAATTATAAAAATGAAGTTAAGCACAAAAGATTTATTAAAAAATTTAGTAACCAATAAAACTGGCGAATTAGGTGATCGCCAAATGCTCTTAATAGGTAAATACATGCAATAAAGGAATGAAATAAATGCAACAAATCTATCGTCCAGTGATGACTGAGAATCTATTTCAATCATTTTTTAAAATCACATATTATGATGAAAAAATGACAAGTTAAAGAAATTAACTTTTTCAAATGCATAAAGAAAATACTGTAATTAATATATATTTTTATCTCTATATTTTAACGAAAGGCAAAAAAACCTTTTCAAAATTAGATATGTCTAGTTGCATATGTGAATAAAATAATATAAAAATGCAAAGCTCTATACGGATGAAATTCGGCGTATTATTTTTATACCAAATTTGGTAATTTCGGAAATTTTTTAAGACGAAAAAATTATTTTAGACCATTTTAAAATATATAAAAATATCTATTCAATAACATTAGTTTAATTTCATTCTCTGACTTCCATACTTAAAGTTATTTATCGTGATAGTGATGAAAATTTTCACAAAAATTAACTTGTTCAGTATTACACTGCACGGAATGTGTAAATAATTTACTAAATATATGACCAATATTTTTTTTGAATCGGAATAGAAATAAATATAAAAACGCCAAAAAAGCAGCAATTAAAAATTTATATAATATATTCATTCAGTGTGATGAAATATTAAGAGCATATCAAAAATTTCTTATAAATGTGATGCTTTTATACTTTATTTCATAGCATACTGAATGATATCGAATAATTATTTTATAAAAAGTACTTTTTGTACATAGTTTAAAATTTTTAATTTTGGTATAAAGGTTACATGTTATATTTCAATCATAAAGTTCGTTATGTCTCTGACTTATCAAATACTGTTCGTTTCAGTATCGTGAGACTATCACCTTTCGATGATTCTATCTCATTAAGGGGTGAGACGCGGGTAGATGAGCACATTTCCGGAATTCACCATTTTTTACCTTAATTTCTACCCTATTAGATACTTTTTCGCTCCTTTTTTTCCCAAGTACACGGGAGTTTCTGACCCTATTTTATTTTAATTCAGTAGGCGAGCAATCCGAATTCACTTTATTGTTAAATCTAAACATATCTTCTTTTCGTTTTTCCTCTTACTCCTATAGTGACAAATTAAACCCATCCTAACGTATGCGCAAAGAGCGCGAAGAGTTTTACAATTCATTGGCAAATAATAATAGTAAACTTCCCCATATAATAACTCCCAACGCTAATATGCCAGTGTCACGTGGTATGCAGTCCTAATTAAACTTCATGTTACTAACACCTTTAAAATAACCCTGTGCTACATTTTTAAACGTTTTACAGTGCTAAGCCTCGAAAACATTTGATACGTTTATTTTGAATACCAAAACATCGCTTTTATTCTATTAGCCATTCAGATAAACGTGCGCTGACAAAAAGAAATTTTTAAAAAGTAGTATTGAATATTAATTATGAAGGATGTCTAAAAAAATTACAATACATGAAAAAATTTGAAGGCAATAAGAAAAGAATGAAGAGTTATAGAGAATAGATGAAACAATAAAGGTGGTTATGTTTCCATTTAATTCAGGATATATAGCCATTTAATCATTACAATTATAATCATTAGTTTTTAATAAGATGTATCAAAAATAAAATAAATTGGCGAGAGCTTTTTTTTCTCCTGAATTTCTCGTATTTTGTGTTCAGCAATAGACATAAATTGAAAAAAAAAACGTTGAACAGGCATTTTTTGGTTTTTTCTTTTAGGCTGATTAATTTTAAATATTGGTGTAAATCCACTTTGGGTAAAATGATCTATTTGGTTACGATTTTTGAATTATTCCACGCATATATAAAGAAGACAAAGTCTACTTATTCATGGATTTGGTATAAAATGCGATGTAGATCTACAATTCGAATGAAAAATTATTATATCGAAATTTGTCAGATTAGCTCTTAATGCATGAATAATAAATTTAGATGCATGCAGTTAGAGGATGAACTCTCTTCTTTATATAAATGCAAATAAATCTTTTTTGTTTGCTTGTTTCAGGCATTGCGGATAAAATAATTCTGATAAATTGTTCCAATTAAAATTTTCAATCAATATTTAAACCATAAATATATGTGGATAATTCGGTGTTATGACAAATGGCACAAGCTATAATCCCTTTACCGTCTCCTTGCTTAGTCAAGTTCAAATGTGAAAATCATGTTATAAAAGATGAAAATGAAATCAACTACAACTTCGATGGTATTTTAAGTTTGTAATTAAAATACTATTTTATAATTCTAGCAATATGATATTAAAACTGGATACATTAAAGAAGCAAATATTTAAAAAACCCCATTTGCAATTCCTTTTTAAATCTTGGATCAAGTATTAAGGATAGAAATAAGATACCAAATATAAAAAACGCGTATATTTGTCAATGAATCAAGTAAAAATAACGAAGAAAAGGATATACCTAAATTATACTTATAATAAAGCTCAATGTTACAATAAAGCTCTACATGCCAGACCGTTGAACCTACAGCTCCCAAATTTGGTACATGTATACCTTGGAGGTAAGGACTGAGTATCTCGGAGTCCTTTTGTTGAGTTTTAAATTAGAATTTGAATTAATTAAAAATTAAGGGAAATTTCGACGTTTTTTCACAATAATTTCCGAAAATATTATCTTACAAACATGACTTTTACATCAAGTTAAAGATTAAAAAAATTAGCTTTTTAATGGGATCAGTATTTTAACATATAACTTAAGCTTCTATTTTTAACGAATTTTTAAAGAAATATTTTAACTATATTTTTCAACAATATATTTCGGACAAAACAATAAAATTTAATTTGCACGTTATGAGCGTTAGGGAAAAATTATATTTTATCAATATGTTACCATCAGATAGACAAAAATTGAAATTTAAAAAATAAATAATTATTGCATTTTAAAAAGTAATTTTCTGCACGTGTCAGCATGAAATTAAATAAATATGAAATATGTATTTTCTAAAAAGAAAATGAAAGAAAAATTTGTGTGACTTTTAAAATATCATTAATTTAATAAATCAGCTATATTTCAGACAAACATCGTTTAATATATATATATTTTCGATTCAAGGTCCAACGGCTAATTTGTAAAACTTTAATAATAGAAATGCATCTATAAAAAAGAAGAATGAAAATAAATACATAGTATGGAACATGAGTTTATAAACGCTTTAAAAATGAAGAATGATTAACTTTTAAATAAAAAGAGATAAACTTGAATCAAATCAGTCTCTAAAACTGACTGATTTATGAATACTTGAAGATCTCAATAAAAATGGTAATTTTAAACCACTTCATCGACCATTCAAAAGATGATACTCCAATCAATGTCCACGATTCTTCTAGACTGATTGGCCTAAGAATGAAAATGTTGAATGTTCTAAACATTTCTATTCAAAACTTCATAAATCGATCAAATTTGATAGCAGACGATAGAAACCATTTATTTATTTAAAAGTCAAAGTGTCAAGAATATTTCGTAGAATATGATTCCTTATAACTGAAAGAAGTATAAAATTTACACAATAATTTTTAAAATTGTGTTTATAGATCAAATGAAAGAAAATATTATCCGCATCATTTAAATCCTTTTGAAAGTAAAACTAAAACCTGAATTTTATGATGAATTTAAGAAATTTTTGTTGACTGATTCATGAAATATTACATAAGTTTTTGTAATTATTCAGTAGTTCACATAATGATTCTTTGTTGCCTATATACTTTTTAAATGCTTGGTTTCGATGAAAAAATGTTTTTATATCAGTTTGGAGTCTAATCATTTCCACTTTAATTTAATGTTGAAATTTGCGAGAACTGACAGATAATTAAAGAGACGTATAGTACATTACGGGCTTAAGGCTTTTATAACTACATGAGTGAATAATAGGACTATCAAAATTTGAACCTTAAAAATGATTTGATGTAGTAGCTATTAAAAAATAAGTTACATACAGTATTTAATTGACAACGACAAGTCACAAAAAGTATTTAATTGACAATGACGTTACATAAAGTATTTAACTGATAATTTTAAACAGCAGTAAGATTCGCGAACCAGTTGGTGGTCAAAGGCGGGTAGTAAAAGGAATAAAGCAATATAAATTTGCAATAGTCAAAAATACAGTTACACAAATAAGCGAGACGCATATCACTTCTAGCTGCAAGTCCTTTGAATATTTAAATAAAATATTTCTTATAGTTTTTTGATGATACTGCGCCTTAATGTTGCTATTCATGCTATAAGTTAAGCTAGTAATGATTTGAATTCCATTAAATTTATATTATTCAGGACTATTTCTATTGTTTATGGAAGTACTTAGAAGTGCCAGTACTAGTACATAATTTTATTTGACTTAATATAATTACAAAGAGTTTTTTTCTGCAATAATCCTTCCTATGCGTCCCGATTTCCTATTTTAATGGGATTGAGTTTTTTATATGCCTGATTTATATACAATATACATTGGTTTTAAAAAAAGCCTGTAAATCGGATTTTAAATAAACTCTGTAAAATGATTTAAATAAAAAGGCTATCAGTTTCACTGTATAATTATACACTTGTAAAAAAAGCGCATATTTAGTATTTGTGATAACTTAAAAATAGCCAAGCAAATGACGCTTTACTAAACATTGTCTAGATCATTTATTAAGACTCAATTAATACATTTAATTCAATTATTTAAAATGGAATAAATAATATCAAATATATTATTTATTCCATTCCAAATGCGATAAATATCAAAATTGAAATAAATAAAATAAACTATGTGAAACGGAACTTGTTTACAAAAGTAGAAGTTAATCAACTGAAATCAATATTACTTTTAAAATGATTGCATGAAGTTGAAACTGACTCATCCATAATCCAATCAAGAATTAAATAAACAGCAATCTCTGTCATTTTAAAAATAAAATGTCTTTTTAAAGAAAAAATATTGGCTTCTTTAAAATTATCATTTAAAAAGTTAAGCAGAATTAATAGTAGTAAAAAAATTAGATATTAAATTGTTATTCCAGAGAGAAACAGTACGGTATAATATGAACTCAAAAATAAAAGCCCCCATTAATTTTATTTCTTAAAACTTTTTCTCATTTATTTAAATACTGACTTTATGACTAAACATATTTCTTTTGAAATCTATTAATCCATTTCGTAATTTATTTAACTAATTAGTTAAATAAAATAAGAATCAATACTTAAAATTTTCACCGTTAAAACTTTTTTAAACTCTATTTTTATCTAAACATTCCCAAACTATAATCCATGTGGTATTTCTAACTAAAACAAGCAGAAAAATAAGTCTAAACATTTTTTCAAAAATTGATTTAATTTATTTCAATATAAACTAATAAATATTTTCTCTGCTTTAAAGGAGAGCTTACCCGCAAACGGTATAGGCTTAGTTCCGGGAGAATAGAGGAAGAATTAGAAGATGCAGCAGCCAACCGCAGAATCAGACGGCTTGTCTCTCGTTCCGTTAAACGATTCCGCCGAGATACTACAGGTGCATAGATTAAAAGACATTAATAAAACAAGTCTCCGCTAACAGTTCTTTTGCGCCAGTCCATCATTAGCAGAATTAAACGATTTCGAATGCAATTAGAACTCATCGGGAAGATCTTCATTAACAGAAGACTCTTGGAAAGTGAAAACGATCGATAAGAGGCGATACGGTCGTGGTGGAATTAAAATGAAAGCCCGGAGTTTGGAAAATTCAGTCGCCAAGACCTTGAAAATCGATCAGACGTCTCGCCAAAAGCGATCTTTTGGGTGAAGTGACCCTGGGCAGCAAAGAGTTGATGAACGGCGTCGAGTGTCGGGCATGCAGATCCGCTTTGGCGTGGGGTATGTCTGGTCTGGTACCGTGTGGGGCACGTTTTGATTTGTTTATTTATTTGTTATTTCCCCCCTCTCTGGTTGCGTCTCTTTCATTTCTCTTTAGGTTAAGTTCACTCTAAACCGGCTCCCAGAGAGGAAGATGGACAGTTGAAAGTTTGGAGCGATAATTTTTTAAAAAGGTTTCATTCTAATAAATTTTGGAAGGATGAAATTTTCAGTAATTCAAGCAAATGATCCTTTAAAAGGTTTCTTACATTTTTTTTATTGACATGTTTAGGTATGCTGCTACCCAACAGCGTGTATATTATGAGGTGCTACTATTGATATACTGGTCAATTTAGCTCCACATTTCATTTTTAACATTCTAACAATTTATTTTAGTTTCATATTTTTATGAACTTTATGAAAATCCATTTTAATCTGTCTGTTGTCGCTCCAGGCTGCCATGTTTTATGGCAGGCATTTATGTTTCTATTCAATGTTATTGAAGCAGATATTCGATGTTTATAAATAATAATAATGTCTATAAATAATGAGATATAATGGAACCTGACCCATCATACTTGATAGTATCTTAATTAAGAGAATTTGTGCTTTTAATTGAATCATAATAAATAAAATTGGTAACTTTAAAAATTAAATTTTTTTGCTTGTAACCTCTTTTTAGTCTAGAGACCCTAGACGGTTGTCTAATCGAAAATCCGCAAGTGTTGTTGACAAACTATTTAGTGAATTCTTTATTTGACAGAAAGAATTCACTTTACTTTTAAGAACGTTTTTAATGCTTTCTTCGAAGTGGAAAACAGTAATTAATGATTAAAATGTACATAAAATACCCTATAATTATTCGAATTCTTTAAAATTGGCGCCCCTGCCACGTTACGTTAAAAGAAATAAAAAAAATCACAGGAAATCAGGGCTAATTATCTAAATCTAAAGCCGATAAAAGACAGTCTTTTCATTATTTACTTGCAATATTTACATGGAATGGCATATTTTTGAAATATTGATTGTCGTTTTTTTTTCTTCTGTTTTACAATCTTGTAGAGAAATTTTATTTATCTATCTATTTATAACGCAGAAATATAAAAATCCCATTTAAAATAAATTTCCCATATAACTTTTATTTCATGCGTCATCAAGCTATTGTTCAGGATGGAAAAGTTTTTTTCCGAAAATTCATGGCTAGCAAAGACAGAATGATAATGTCTCAAACCAAATGATACATCGAATTATTTATTCAACAGCAAATATTTAAAGGAAATGGTGAGCCATTAAAATATATAGTTCATACAATTTGACATTTTAATGAAAAGTCTAATAAACTGAATAGTAATAGAAACCAATAGGATTGGTCTCCCCGAAAATTTCTGGCATACTCTCCAATAAAGTTTTTATACCAGAGAGTGGCTTGTCTGGCAATGGCGTACAATAATTACGAAATATTAAACTTTGGCATGAATTTAGTCTTTTTACATAACATATCGTATAACCCTTGCCAGTATTTTGACAGTTAAGTCTTGATTTGTAATTAATAGGAGCGAATTTGTGTTTTAAGATGTTTCCCTCAAACAATTGAAACAGAAACTGTCGTCGGGTTTTTGAGTTATCACATTTACATGCTTCTTAAAATACACACCGACTGATGATCAGTTTGATGACTTCATCTCTCTGTCTCTCTCTATACCGGGAAGACCAGACTTCCGAATTCTAAGGGAATTTGATAGAAATCTACAAATTTAGAATAAAGATCATTTATCAAATTTTATCTGTCTAGCTCAAAACATTTTTTGAGTTATCTTCATTATAGACAGTTGGACATTTTTCAAATATGTATCTTTCTAACCTTGAGGGTTTGAAGATTCGTGAACATCTCGCGTTCAAATTTTTTGACAATTGCAATATTTTAACTATACTATGTTCAGGAGAAAGTAAAAATCGATCAAAGTAAGCACTTTTCTTCATTTACTGGTTGATAATCTTAAGACAAATATCAATACAATATTTGTCTTCTAATTATGGTGCATTTCGATGGGTTCCCTAGCGGAATTAGGAATCATTCCTTCAATCAAAAACAAGTTTTAAAATGGTAATATTGAGACTTTCTTATTAAATGACATCATTTCTCATCACTTTTATAAACAAAGATTTTGATTTTTATGTGAGATTTGTTTATTATTTTAATAAAATTTTTTTTTAATTATGAGATTATTTTAAATGTTTCTTATTATTAAAAATGTTTTTACTTTTCTAATAATTTTTATGACAGACAGACTGAGTGCAGTTGTCATAGTATTCTTCTATGCCTTCTTCACGGAGTATTCATATCACAATATATTTGTTCATTTTAATTGTAATTAAGGTGGGTTTACCCTCAGTCAGCTACAAACCACCCAATAAGAGCGCATGCTTAGAAACTGCGCCGGAGCAAGTATTTGTATTGCCGAAACAAGAACTTGTTATTGTTCGTTCTCTCAGAGCATGCGCAATTTTCCTATTGCATATGCATGACTTTCTGGAATTTTATAAATGGCTCAGAATAATTCCCCTTTCCCCCTTTAAAATCTAAAACTGCTTAAAAAATTTTCTCTTTTTGTTTACAGAAGACAACTTTTATCGTAAGCACATTTCCGTCTTTCTATTAATTAAACTCAATTGCAACTCAAATCCGAAAGTAACGTTTTTTTTTCAATGTTAATTACTTTAAAGTTAAACTTGATTTCGCTCAATTAATAAAATTATACACATTGAATCAAATAAATTATGAAAGCAAGGATTAGTACTATCTTCAGTCTTTGTATGAATATTTTTATTTGTGAAAATATGTGAGCGTAGCACGTGTAACAAATATTCTCAGTTTTTTATCAAAATATTTCAGAAACAAATAATATTTTGTTTCTATAAATAACTTCTATCTATAAATTTAATATATTTGTTTCTAACTATAAATAATTTATCAGAAACAAATAATATATATAAAAAATTCAATTTTTTCAAAATTAAACAATAATATAGTTAGCATTTAAATTATTCGGAGTACTTAATTTTTTTTTCTTCAAATTTAAAGCAAACAATTTATTTTCAATATCTCAATATTAACTCCGAATTCTAACAATCATAAAATCATAATAATCCTTGAATGACACTGTAACTACATGATATATTTCGTATGTAATATTTGCGCATTCAAGTAGTTCCAATCGGTTAATAAATGACGTTAGTCAAATTGCATAGGAATTAATAAAAACTCATTAGCTTTGCAATTTTTATTTCGTTTCGAAGCAATATCCAGGAAACAAAATCTTACTAATAAGTACTCAATTTTGTGATGGTTTATTTCTCTACAATATTTTTCTTATAATTTTGTTTAATTGATCGGACTTCTTCAACTATATATATAGATAGATATGAATGAATCATTTGGTTTTCGATACAATCCTAACTATACTCCACAGCCTCATTTCATACCAGGGTAAGTATTATTTAAATTTGTAAGTGGTAATACAGAATATACATAATTTGAATACAGATTGATTACCAAAATCAAGCTTAGTTACGAACTATAAAAAACAAAGAATTAGCTATTCACTCATATAAATAACTCGCTCTATATGTTTTGTCAGGATTGCATAATATTTCAGTTATAAAATGCTTAATTTCGGATATAAAATGAGTTTTGTAATATCGGAAATTATCATTCAATCAACATTCAGTTTCGTTAAGAATTTAGATTGATACTTGTTTTCTCACCAAGCAATATTAGTATTGAGTGTGATAGCTTTAAAAAAACAAAAAACAATGCTTTGCTTTAGATCTCAAAATGGCAGACGCAATGGCATCTGCTAACAAAAAACAAACTTCGTAGTGTTGAGCCTTCGCCATAGTTCGTCTTCCAAATAGAAAAATAGGCAGAGACACCATAATACTCTCAAAGCAACTGCATTTTGTCTCTTTACCATATTCTCAATGAATGTCCAAATTTTAGTACTCAACGTTTATACCATTTCAGCAACTTCACATCTGCTAATTTGCTTGATAAAATCATCTTTTTACTTTTTTAAAATCAATAGGTTTTTATTCCCATATTTAAGTATTTTTCATCTTTTCCAACGGTTTTTACATTGTTTTTTATAGATAGATTTTTATATTTCAATCCTTAAAAAAAATGCAGTTTGGCGCAGCACAGCCAATATCTTGTGCCAATAAAATACAACAAATCCAAATTCTCACCAAGCAAGTCAAAAGTGAGCCAATTGTCCGAAAGCGCGCCATTTTGGATGGTTATCAAAAATGGCAATATATGGCTTTTAGAGGTGGAATAAAAACTACAAAGATTCTGTTTGGCGAAAATTTGTCTGAAAAATTCGATTTCGTCTACCGTGAAGGAATCAAGTGTAGACAATCATCATTCCAAAAAATATCAGTAAAGAATTCCGAATAAAATAACTAATGTTAAATAAATAAAATAATGTTGCATAATAGTTTCTGTGCAATAATGTTTCATTTAACGGAAGTGCAGAACTACAATTCTATCAACAAATATTGGAAGTTAACAAAAATTATTCATTCTTTTTTTGGGAGAGTCTACCAATATTTCTTTAATAAGATAATGACAATTTTGTACTCTCAAGGATTAATATATCTGTGAGTATATGCTTTCCGGGCAATATATTAAATGTTGACATTCTCTAGAATAGCAAATGCTATACAAACTATTAAAAAATATATATCGACAAACTATTTTAAAAAATATATCGACAAAATATAGGAAAAATAAGTCATTACAAGCTGTTATTTAAATTTATTCACCCCTCAAAAATAAAATTATTATATTGAAAAATACTAAAAGAGTGTCATTATAAACTTTTTTTCAAAATGCATCATAAATGCAAATGCTATACAAATCAAAACTGATAATTTAAAAAAATTCAATTAAAGCATATAAAATATGAACTCGCTTGTTAAACCAAGAAAAGAAATAATTTTGTTTTCAATTGCACAGATTTCTTACTCGACACCTTCGATGCCCTGCTGCTTCGCTTGGATTAATGATCACTAAAAGTTTCAAATGAATATCTAATATAATTTGCTAGTCATTTTTTTATTTTAATAAATATTTTAAAGCTTCACATTTAGATAGTCATATAATTCGCACTATTATAGAAATCTTGCCTGTTCTTATTATACTGCGCACTTCTCTAATATTTAAATTTAAATTTGAAAAAGTAGTGATTAAACTTCAATTAATACATTTTTTCTGAAACTAAATATGTTTTTTGAATGTTTTTGTACTAAATATGTTGTACAAAAAATAAAACCGCTCAACACTGAACTTATTTGCGTTTTATAACATTTACTCTGATTTATCGTAAAATTCAGTTTCCTATTTTAATTTCAAAAGAATTTAAATGGAAATAAGAATATTTATTTTGTTTCATTCAATAAATATACTTCTGAAAAAGAATGAAGTCTAAATTTTATACAGTCCGCCTTTACTACGAATTATTTTCAGCAAAATATTATTGACATTCCAATTTCTAAATTAAAAGCAAAACAGAACCAAACAAATCCTTCAATCTTTTGAATCCAAATCTGATTGTGCTATGTAGATTTAAATATAATTATTTTATGATGATTAAAAATTTTATTACTTTAGGCCAATCAGCCTTAGTTAATCTCCAGACTCTGATAGATGTATTTTCCTCAAGGCGGTAAATGGTGTGGCCTAAAATTGGACGGTTTTTATTATAAAATAATGATAATCATATAGGTTCATTTTGCGACAAATGAAAATGAAAAAGAGTTCTGACTTGCTGCAAAAGAATGAAACTTCATTTTATTAGCATTAAAAAAATATTTTATTAAATAGGATTCACAGGAGCGAAGGTTTGTATATAAATTTAAAATTATCTAATTTATCGAAACAGGTATTGACTACATAAAATATAATTCTTTAGTTCATTAAGATTATTTTTAAATAGATATTTACGTCTATTACTAACGGTTTACAAATTAGTTGATGAACCCTGATTAAACTGGTTATTCTGTATTTATATTTATATAAATGTATGCTCTAAATAACTTAGAATTGTTGAATTAATAATATAGATATTGTAAAAGTCATATAAATCTTTTTCTTGTATTTTTTTAAATAAAACACCATGTTTCATATTTATTTCGTTTATTTGTTAAAAACTATAATGTTCTATGTTTTTTTAGAAGCGAAAGTTAATTTTATTGCTGAATTTGAATTTTAGTCAGGGTGATAACAAAACATTGATTAAACTAATTTTTTCCCTCGTGCAAAAACATAACCATTCAGTACCGGTTAAATTATGTATTTCTGGAATATATATATATATATATATATATATACTACAAAATTATAGGTATTATTAAAAAGATAAGTTTATGAATCACAAGATGATGCAAAAATAATTTTTATATAAGTATAATTTTTGTTAGTGCTGAAACCATCAAACTTTTACTTAATTTTACTTAATTAAAATTCTAATTAAGGTTTTCGAGGAGTACATTCCCTCCCTCTGAAATATGTATGTACTTATTTTGATACCTGAAATCAGATTGCCTAGTCCGTAGAGCGCCAATACATCAATCTCCACACAGTGAGAGAGTCATATACAATCAGGCATACAAACACAAATTTATATTTATTATAAGAAGCGATAAAAATTAAAATAAGGCCATTGAACAAGCATTTCTTGATTCAGTCAGTGTATTATCAACATTCTATGGAATGAATTGGGAAAAGTGGGATGTATTAATTGTTTCTTGTTTTGCCTGCCTAACTTCGGCATTCTATAGAATGCAGGGTTTCAAACTGCCGATGAATTTTTTTGTAAGCAATTTTCAGAAAAATATTATTTAAGGAATCTCACTCCCATAGCTGACCTACATATTATGTTGTTCCTTGTAAAGATAAAACTCCAGAGTTCCACATGTTTATTGTACTAGATATTTACTGAATTGGGTAATGTGCAAAAAAGAATGTATAATATATATAAATGCAAGTGAATACACACAGTTCCACCTACTTCTTAGACACTGCAATTCGTAACACTTATTTGACCCATCTCTAAAATAGTCGTTTCTTCAACTCTGTTCTTTAATTATTTCGCTCTAATATTTGCCCATCATTTTCACTTACTTTCTATCATAATTAAAAAAAGTCATTTTAAATAATATGCTTTGTTTATATAATTTATCACCTTTGAAGACCAGCAGGCTCATTATGGATGCTGGCTATGATTAATTTCAGTTAAATCGTTTAAATATAACTTTATATCCATGATACCGTGAAATTGTCAAATATCTCTGTTACATTAATTATCTTGCATATGCTCCGTTTTCATTGCATACATAAACCGTTCTAACGATAACCAGTCCCACGCGATCATGGCGATATTATTTATGTAAATGTATATTTTATCTATCTTCGCGAAACTGTAACGACTTCATGCATGAGTTTTAAACTACACAAATATACTTCTTCTCAGAATAAGTAAGAACTGGCATGGTGTAAATTTAAAAATTGGATATCTAAAGACGGTCAAGTTCACTCTAAAATTTATCGTCAATAAGAGAAACACGCCAATTTTGGCATGGTATAAAGTGGAAGATTGGATATTCAATACACGTCAGTCTCTTTTTATTGTGTAATTTGGAATAGAATTAGTGAAAACCTATTGTGGAAGAAATCTTGGTGAGCACGGAGAGAGCTTGCTATGCTCCCCAGCAAAATGATTGGTTCAAATGTGTAAGTTGGAGAATGGCCTGGAATAGTGGTACTCCCCGTTCAATGTTTTAAGGTTAAACTACACTTTAAATTCTTCTCCAAACACCGTAAGTTTCTATTCACTTATATTCACTGAGCATCATTCCAAATGATACAATGAGTAAAATAATAACGGGTAAAATATCCCGGGTTAAATATTTAACCTTCCACATCACTCCATGCTAGTTTTGACAGGTTGCGCATTAGGGATTCAATACTATAGTGTCATCAATCCATTGAAAGGACATAGAGAGTTCATGAATAGAGACTAAAAAAATTATTTGGATTTTATTTAGATTTTTTAAAACTTTTTATAAATTTGTATTTGCGAAATTGAAGGTATGGTGGCTACTTACCAAAAGTGCTGACAAGATACGGCTCAACTTATGGAAATATATCACATGAAGTGATGAGACGGCTACCCTCTGTCGCAAAACGTCTTGCACCTTTGGAACCAGAAGACAAAAAAATTAAAAGAGATAAAGTAACTCTAGACTGTCATTGCCAAAAAGGTAAATGTTAGTATATGTTCTTCCTGAAAGTGTATATATTATTCAACAACTTCACTTCAAAGCGATGAATAATAATACTGAAAGTTATTCATTTAAAATTGGATTTTGATAATACCATTAAATTGGACATTACTTTTCTCCTTGGTTCGTTCTTATTGAAATTTCAAGGCTTTGATGATTCATAAAAGACAAATTCAACTGTTACGATAGGATCAAAATTCCTGGTATCTAATTTCAATTCATCCACTCACTTGGCTCTCACTACACATTTCCAAGTTGGTTGCTCATAATTCCAGAATTATTTCTATGTGGTTAGTTAGAAAGTTGCGTTTATTCCAATGAATGCCTCAATAATTAACAATTCAAGGACGATATTCGTGAAAAAGGTTGCGTCGTGAATGATAGCACATTATATAAGTAAATGACGTCACTCACATTATGAAGAGAAACTATTAGGTTGGTGCGTATGAAATGTCGGATTCTTAAGTGATTGTATAAAACTGCATATCTTTCTTCAAAAGCTGTTTATTCAATCAAAGTATGCTCCATTCGCTTCAATACACTTCTCCCAACGAGATTTTAAAGCGTAGATGCCTGTCTTAAAAAAATTTTGGTCTTTAGAATTAATAAACTCTGATATCGAGTTTTTTAGACTGTCTTCATTTTCATAGTGTTTACCCCTTAAAAACAGCTCTAAATGCTTGAAAAAATGAAAATCGGTCGGCGAGAGATCCGGTGAATATGGTGGATGCTGCAAAACTTCATATTCCAGTTCGTTCCAGCTTATTTCGCTCTGTCAGTGCGTGCGGTACCCACTTGTCCATCTTCTTAACCTTGCCAATCTCAGAAAGGTGTCTCAGTATCGTTGTATGGTCAACTTTCATCCTGATAGCAAGTTCCCTCGTGGATACGGCTGGATCCGCTTCCACTAGAGCCTTCAGGTCATCATTCTTCACAGACGTTTTGGGTCTTCCGCGCGGCTCATTTTGCAGTGAAAAATCGCCAGTCCGAAATTTTTCGAACCAACGCTGCACTTTCCGATCGTTAACCGTATTCTCCCCAAACGCTTGGTTTATGTTGTGTGCAGCTTTTGCAGCACTATTACCAAGTTTGTACTCATATAAGAAAATGACGCGAATGTCGACAGAATTCATATCGGCAATAAACTCAAAAGAAATAACAAAAGGGAAGACCTTCGAGAAAACCTATTTTGCTGAAATGAGTCTCTGGCAATGGACAATACGACTATGAATGAGGTTATGCCAAAGACAAAAGTATAACGAAAACAGGGAGACAAACGTCCGCATGTAAAGAGAATCCGACATTTCATACGCACCAACCTAATACCTAGGATAGCAAAACTGAGAAGGATGAGAAGGGACAGCAAATAGAATGATTTTAAAAGAATATATCAGCCTAAATATCATATAAATAAATTCATAAAAAATACATTTTATGAGTTATGAAGCAATATGACAACTTTATTAATATTTTACCTGGCATTATTGTATAACTGGCGAAGTATCCTTTTATTACATTTGTTTCTTATAGCCTGAACCTCTATTTAAACAAAATCGTTCGTAAACGTGAATAAACCTTGAATTATCAACAAATAATGCACTAATCGGAAATAATTAGTCTAAGTAAAATAATTAACAAGCTTTTTCAAATCTAGAGAAATATGAAATTAATTGATCATTGGTATTGGACTAAAATTATCAAAAGAGAAAGATCTTTGAGCATCCACTTATAACATGTTGCTGTTAAAAATAATTTTTCCAAATCAATAGTTAAAAATTTATTTTTTAATCCTAACAGGAAAAAAAACAAAGTGCTATTGAATAATTCGCTTTAATTATTTAAGAAGCTGTAGCTGTTTGAAGAATTATATTCTAAATTGCTGATTTTTAATTTTTATCCAAAAATAAAGAACTAAATAACCAATGTACTTTCATTCGAAGTTCGGATACTCATCTCTAATTAAACGCTATGGTGTCATCATAACATTCTTAACAAATACAGAGCAATAAACATGCCGTGTCATCTATATGCTATTTTTAGAACAAAATGAAATTATAAAAAAAAAAAGAGAGCAATAAGGGAAAACATGAAATCCCAGATTTGTATGACACAAAATATTTTAAAGAGGACTTATTTGAAAATAAAATAAAAATCATTCAAAGAAATAATGTGGTTTAAAATTGGGTGGAAAGTATACCCTTCTAGCATAATTTATTTTATACGATCATAAATAGAAATGTTTAAAATATAATACTTTTATATCATCAATTTTATTAGAGGTTTAAATAGTAAAGTGACATTCAGAATAAAGGAAAAAATATTCATGGAATGTTAATCTGAATGTTTTCATTTAAATAAAAGTTTCTTCCCCTTTTTCTATTCATACTTCCCACCTCAGTTTATTCTTTACTTTTTTTTTGCTTTATTTATTAGAAATCGAGCACCATGAAAGTGGAATTATTGCGGATCAAGAAAAGATGTACATTCCTGAGCATGTGTGCCCCGGCTATACAGGTTAGTAGCATACAATATTACTGCGTCAGTTCTTTCAAAAGGCATTTTTTTTGTAATATTTATAGAGCTTATTTTTGCGAAAATCAATTTTATTCACACGAACGGACAGTATACGAACTAAACGCTTATTGTTATGAAATTATTATGTTATTAAATAAAATTATTATGAAATGCTTGATGAACATTACTAATAACAATATTCTCGATTTATTAATTATTCATTTTAAAATTAAACAGTGAAAACAGATGTCACAGTCATGAGTTGGCAGATGATCTGATATGAAAAGATCACGATATGAAATCGTTAAAGCACAAAGGAGTTTTAGCATAAATGTATTCCACCTATTTTGATTTAAAAGAACAAAAATATCTTTATTATGTTTAATAAAGCCTATTTTTATTCGGAATCGTGCTGATTAGTCAGTATGTTAAAAGTTGCTGTTTATAATTTATAACAATTATAAATAAATATTGATATCATATTTATCAATATATATATATATGTATGTTGAACAATATATCATGATGATGAAATTTGGCTCTGATTTCGAGTGCAGATACTTTTGCAATTAATGCTTTTAGTATCCACATTTTTAGTGATAACAGTTCAGAATGGCATGTCTGTATGTCTGAAATCTACTACAATCTAATCCGACAAATAAGTGGTTTTTATATGCATCTGAGTAGATTTATGAAAGCTCTCAGAAAAAAGCAAGAAACGCTATAAGTTAAAAACAAAAGAATAATGTCATTCGACCATCCACTAACATTCCACGACAGCTTTATTTCAATCCCTTCAGCAAATTCTGTACTGGAATATATCTGGTAACCCGTTCCCACAGCGGCATGCATTCAAAGCCTTTGCCTTCTCATTCACATTCGGTGAGAGTGATAGAAATGGATTTTTAAGTGACTAAACCCCGCTTCCGACCTGCCATGTCCCATATTGGGTCTGTGCATGTCTGAAGACAGGCACATCTTCCTCCCTTACTTTTTTCTTGCGGTTTCCGGGGGGAATTTGATGTCTGTTCATTTTACTGATAATTTGCGGGAAGAACCGGACCGACGTCCACAGGTGGTGGTCCAACAATGAATACAGTAGGTAGATTTACAACTATGGGTCATCGGAACGTAGCTTAAGATAGATTGAATGTGCAGTCATCCCAATGACGTCGCCATTCTTTTACAACTGACAAATAACTGACTGTTGACAGCTTTGTCTCTTAGCTTTTCATTGTTTCCATGCCGGAGCAAGAGAGCTCTCCAGAAAAATATCATACTTACGTTCTTAATCGAAATGTAGAGAAAACTCCAGCAAACTCAGGAGTTTCTGTCGGAAAGTGCTTGAAGAAAGAAAATGAAGGAATTTGTCACCAAATTGGAGTGTCATTGACACACCATTCATTCAGTATCCAAGAGAGCAAATCAATGAAAATCCCTTCCTTACCATAAAGGAAAGCTCAGGAAAACAGTTTTATAAATTCGTTATATAATTAATATTAGATTTTCAATGTATTTTCGTGTTAATACTCATTGAAGAAAAAATATTTAAAAACGTCATATAGCATCGAAAGAGAAGAAATTTACAAAATTCCTAAATTTGAGAATAACAATTTTTCATCTTACGATTTCAGGTTGTTTGACTCTGAAAAAGAAAGGAGTTCCATTGAATATTTGCTGTGAAGACGTGCTAAGAGCTTTGGGTTGCGAACAAGATCCATATGACATTCCTGAAGAAAAAATAGAAGATCCATTTCCTGGCCCACCTCCACCTATAGATTTCTTGCAAGTAAAGAAAAGGAGCAGAAGAGGAGTATGGGTGAAGCCCGAATTAGCACATCTTAGTAAACGTTGATCATATGGGACGCTAATCTTATTTCAGGGAAAACCGAAAGCTTATAATTTTTTTTAAATGGACGTATGATTTTTTTCTCTCATTGGTTGCAATTTTTTTACCATGTCATGTTAAGCTTCTACTGCCGATAATTAATAAATTTTAGAACACAATTATTAGAAAATACTGGACCCATAATTTTAAACATGAAGAAATTGTAACAAAGATCAGTTAGAAATAATAAAACAACTGATAATTATTAAGAGCTGGCTCTTTGTCAGTATTCTTTTCTTCAAACATAGAATGATTAGCTTTCATCATAAATATCGATTGAAGAAAATAATATACACCTGAAATAATGCCAATGTGGTACATTTTCGATTTACTTCATTAAAGTATTTAGAATTATGTGTAATCTCACCACATAATTACAATAGAAAAGAGAAAAAAAAGTTTACGAATTCGAAGGTATGTTGATTGAAATTACAATCGAAGGATTCAAGATTTGTGTAACTTTCTGAAAGCAAGATTTCATTTATGCAGATATGTATAGCTAATAAATCTAACTATAAACAATTTATTTAAATATTATGCACAAAAATTCTAGAAATTTCCAAAATGCTGCTCATTATATCCAAAGATTGTATTAAAATAACACAGCTAAGTTTCAACAAATATTGAGTAAAATTCACAATTTGAGCAACTGTAACTACAATTCTAATTCCGTGCTAAATTTTGATTTCAGTTGGTAAGGAAAAAAACCTTGGAAATTAATTTTGGAATCTAAATTCTATAAAAATATCTATTCACGCCAAAGATTTATAATTCGTAACTACTTTTCAGCAGGTCCTATTCATGGCCTCATTCAAGGTCCACAATTTTATGTAGGGGGGGGAGGACTATGACCATGACCTGGAGAAGTATGCAAGAAAGTTCCCGGTAAACCACTCCGTCTGGTTTTAAAGAAAAAGTAAGTGAAGAATATATTCTACGAACAGAGCTGCAATGTATAAAATTTATCTTTGACTTAACATTGCAATGTATGTTGTCAGTTGTTTTCCACTCAACTTTGAACCTGAATGAGCTATTAAGATTTGAAAATTTGATAAAAAGTGCTAGAAACGGAAAGTTAACTGGAGCAGCTTCAACAACAAAAAGTTTGAACATCAGTGCACTGATCAAATTCAACATCTATACTTATAATAAAGCTCAATGTGTGTGTGTGTGTTGGCGCTCTACAGGCCAGACCGTTGGACCAACAGCTACCAAATTTGGTACATGTATACCTTGGAGGTCGGGAATGTGCACTTCGGAGCCCTTTTTTCGAATTTTTAATTAGAATTTGAATTAATTAAAATTTAAGCGAAATTTCGACGTTTTTGCGCTATAACTACCGAAAATATTATCGCACAAACATGATTTTTATATCAATTTAAAGATTTAAAAAATTAGCTTTCTAATGGTATCGGATTTTTTTATTTATAACGTAAGCTTCTATTTTTAACGAATTTTTTAAGAAATATTTTAACCATGTTTTTAGCACGTGACTGGATAAAATAAAAGAATGCCGGAAATTCGAATTAAAAAAAACTATCATCGCAAAATAAATCTAAAGAAATGCAACTTTTAGCATGAGACTGGATAAAATAAAAGAAATATAAAATGTGATATTTTCTAAAAAATAAATGCAAAGCAAAGGATTCTATGATCGTTTGCAATATCTAAATAATTAATTCAATAAATCTTCTTTACGGTAAACCTGATCGAATTTAGACAAGATATGCATTGGACTTAATGGCATATTTCTATTATCGTTTGCAATATCTGTATCATTAATTCAATATATATATATATATATTGTTACGAATTTCCTATATTAATCCGTCAGGTTCTTTTAAACTTGTATAGTGGGTGTGTATGGTATTAGAGATGAGATGAAGAGCACACAGAATGATCAGTCCTTTAGTGGAGACACAACACAAACGTTTATTTACAGGACGAGACGAACACACAGCAGCACACAATAACAACAGTAACTCACAAGTAGTAACAATATCTGCAGTACTAGCTATAGTACTCGACGCTGCTTCCTCAATAGACTACAAGGCACACAGCTCAATTCAGCACCACACAAGGACACAAGGAAAAAGATTTGGGGCGCCATCCCCGATCGACTATAAACTTTAGACCAGATCGACGTGGTTTGGACTGAAGTGGGTAAAGGTCTTGGGCTGAATGAGGAAGGCAGGAACATCGGCTTAAGTAGTATTTGGAGAGGTGTCGCTGGGGTCCAATCAGGAGCTTGGAACTAATATATATATACACCGGTGGTAGGCGAGGCTAACATTTCCTGGACCAATCAGGAGTGTTCTAGCTGGATCTCGGCTCCTAGTGGACGGATCGGGAAAATTCTCGATGTTTCAGGTACTTTCCATTTCGTCGCCAAGTCGCCAAGCCTTGGGACCTCTTACGTCACACCCACTCACTAATCAATACACATTACTGTCAATCTGTCTTCCTTACGATGACAGAATTAGCGCGGGAAAGCAAAACCACAGGTTCGTAACAATATTTTTTTTTCATTATAAAATGTGATAGTTCTAAAAAAAATAAATGCAAAGCTAAGGTTTCTATAAAATCTGCAAGAGCACGTCAAAGGGAAAAAATTAGGTTTTATCACCGTGTTGCCATCATTTTGACGGAAGTTAAAATTTAAAAAAATAAAAAAAAAACTATCATCGTAAATTAAATCGTGAAGAAATGCAACTTTTAGCTCGTGACTGGATAAAATAATATAAATATAAAATGTGATATTTTCTTTAAAAAATGCGAGGCAAAGGATTCTATGATCGTTTGCAATATTTAAATCATTAATTGAATAAATTATCTTTATTTATACAGGATTGAATTTATGCAGGATATGCATTCAAATTCCTTTCCAATGGCCAATTTGTAAAATATTATTAATAGGCATATATATTGTTTAATACTATTAATTTGATCTAAATCCTCTCCTTGTCGTGTCTATGTTTTCACGGAAAGGGGGTGCAGTAGCTTCTGAGGTTAAAGACTCCTGAGCACCCAGAGGGCAGAAGTCTGACTTGTAGCTCACACACACGACACAACCTTTTTTACGGGGCGGTCGAACTCATTCATACACTCATTTATCCATCCGCAAGTCAGAATTTAGATCCAAATCAGAAACCGACTCATCCGTGATTCAGTACCCCCAGAGGTATCGTTTTTTTATGGGAACTTGGAAGACTTTGCAGTCTCGACATATTTAACGTGCCCCAACTGCCATTAACCAACACGGCGGTCTTTGGCCGAGACGAGGACAGAACCCGTGACCTTTTCGGTTACTTTTTGATCTAAATGAAGTATATAATTACATTTTATGTAGTTTGAGTCAAAAATGCATTGATGAATAATGAATTTTAGATTTCTTCCTACTTTGCTCTGTGAGCCATATTTTACAATATATTTTTATTAATATTTTAAATAAAAGTTGCTACATCAATCAGTCTTCTAAATTAATCATTAAAACTGACTGATTTATAAAATTAAAGAATATTATTAGGAAAACGCGTTCTTTTAGAACTTTAAGTCCATCAGCTTAAAGAAAATGTTAATTTCAGGCCAATCAATGCACGAAGTTACTTCAAGGCTAATGAATATGTGATTTAATTGAAAATTTTAGAACCCATTACTCATGACGAACCAGCTGGTCGCCAAAGGCGGCTAGTATTACATATTTCAGGAAAATAATATACACTATATCAATTTTTTTTTCCATGCTTGTCATTCTTATACCTAATTGTATTGCGTGAAATGGAATATTTCTGTTCATCCAAGGAAAATTGTTACAATTAAAGGCAATTGAAATTGATATTATAGGAAAAGTTGTATCTTATGTGCATTTCAATAATTGCAAATACGACTCTAAAGTAATTTATATATTTGAACAGAAATTTTTTACTATTAATGATCAACATTTTTTAAATAAAAAGAAAACCGTTTAATTCTAGGGTTTTTTTCCTACGGCTCAAAACATCTAAAACATTTCATTATGTGATTGTTTGATGATGTGGCTTTTACTACTTTCCTTCTAACTGCGGAACTGCATCACCCGCTGTACTAGGGTAAAAAATTTAACAAAGACACGCATATAATTACAGTCAATATAAAATAGCTACTAATTTGAAACATGTATAACCCTTCAATCATCAGTGTTACGCACAATGTGTTTTCTGCAATACTAAAGTTTTAAAAGCAGTACCAGTTCCGTTGATGGATGGATCGAAGAATTCTTTTAGAATTTCTGGAATTTGGTGAATGCCACTAATCAGTTCTTTTTTTTATTTCGAACCAAATCATAATTAAAGGGACGAAGAACAATTTCTAACTCATTGGAAGAAGGGCGAGGGACACCTTTCACTGGCTTCTACCAACCTCTGATTTTGTCGAATTAACAGCAGATCTGGTCCTCTGATTAGCAGAATCAACAGTAGATTTGGATCTGTGTCAATGTTCTTCCATTTTCACATAACATGAAATATGTTGTACATAATACTGGTGATTGCATCAAAAAGTTATAAACATATATCCATGTTACATAGTCTTTAATTATATGGTTGCTATTATTAAATTTCCAACCCTTGTAATCTGATCACGAATCGAAACTACCTGCAGAGATTATGCCAATCTCTTTTAATTTATTTCTGTACCACCCAAACATTAGAATTTTTGAAGAATGTTTGATGGGAATACTTTATTAATATTGCAGAACATCAAGGGTGTCACGAGAAAAGGAGTAATGGTAGATCCCAGTTAGACAAAACTTGATAATTATCTACGGAAACTGTGTTAGATCTGCAAATAATTATATCAAAAAATATTAAAAGTCCAAATGCTCTAAATATATAAATTTATAAAAAAATACAAAATCCATGAATTATATAATAATATGGTTAATACTAGCATTTAACCCAGCATTTATCAATTTGTAAGTGAAATTCTGTTTTTAACGAGAAATTATTTAAATTTAGCTGAAATAGCAATAATAAATCATCAAAACGACGAAGGGTTAAATTATAATTTACTTGTTAAAAAAATTCGAAGGTTTGGAAGACAATTTGAAACTCATAAAAAAAATTTAAGTGTGTTTAAATAAGCAATTATTACTTTCATCAATGGCAATCATATTTAGCAGCAGACTAAATTTGACTGTTACTTATAGCCGTAGACTGAAGAGAGGGCCACAAACATGTTAATTAAAAAATTATGAAATTATTTCTCAAATTATAAATTCGTAAAAAATACAAATTCTTTGAACTAAAAACAACAACGTAAGATTAAATTAAAATTTTGCCAAACATAATTTTTGTAAATTCATTTATACTTATAAAAATAGCAAACCTAAGTTATATTTATAAAAATAGAGAATATGAAATATATTTTGATTAAGTTGAAGAAGTATTTATGAGTTAGCTTGGTTTCTCAATCATAGCCAAGGTAGCAAGGTAAAATAGGAGCATATGACTATAATAACGAACATCTGTATGTCATTCATTGGTTATTGGTATGACTTACAGATGGATAATTGGTTTAATTTTGTTTTTAGATCAATGCAAATTTTGCTAATGATTTTCATCTGACGAGCCATGTTTGTATATAAGTTTTATTAAGTGACAGACGGTAAAAATAACAATAATAATAATAATTTACACACTGCTAGAGGTACGTACAAAATAAAATTGAGGAGAGAAGAAAGAAAAGGTCAATTTCAGAAAAAACAAATCCTGAAAAAAAATAATTAATTTCTGTGGGTGTGAATGGTTTTAATGCATCCGTCCACTGGTTTAGATTATTCATTTATTGAAAGATTAAAAAAAAAAATGATTTTTACAAATGAAATTTCAATGATGAAGAAGGAATTTAAATGTCATGGAGATTGACAGTAGATGATGTTCAGTTGCTCTTTCTCACCTACTCGTGGCATCTTGAGCATTTGCAGATGAATTCCTCAACACAAGAATTCCAGTTTCGACCCTTTTAAGAGGATCATGTCTCAACGGTTTCCGGTCGCGACCCTTCTCAGCGTACGTCCACCTATCCTCTTGGGTCTTTGGCGTAGGTGTTGGCGGAATTGTGCCAATACGTAGGTTGAATTCCGCCAAGGATCGAACCTGCGATGTTCGGGTTTGAAAGCCAGTAACTTATCCACTATACAAAAATGGCCACCAATGTTTAGTGGTAGTTACTGGTTTATTAAGATGTCACCACAATACTCCCCTACCAGTTTGTTCGGTTGAGAGATGAATGATTTTATTGCGCCAAGCGTTATAGCTAGTATATGAGCGTTGCTGCTGCGTCAAGTGAGTCTGACGGCTTTGCGTTGGTGCGTCAAGTGAATCTGACGGCTTTGTGTTGCTGGGTCAAGTGAGTCTGACGACTTTGCGTTGCTGATGGAGAGATGGCGCCAAGATAGCTGTTGAAAATTCATCACGTCCGAGGTCATCAATTTGGCGTAATATGTTGGCGGAATTGTGCCAATACGTAGGTTGAACTCCGCCAAGGATCGAACCGCCGATGTTCGAGTTTGAAAGCCAGTAACTTATCCACTATACAAAAATGGCCGCCAATGTTTAGTGGTAGTTACTGGTTTATTTAGATGTCACCACAGGTCCGTGGCTACTAGCCACTTGGGTCCATATCTAGAAGCCATAGCTACGAGCATCCGTATGCAATTCAAGAGGTTTTCCTTGCTGGAAAATGTGGAGTATGGGACTTTGACACAAACGTTCTTTTAGACGTTGAAACGCCTGTTTTTGTAATGGCCCAAATTCAAATCCTATTTAAATTTAATATGCACTATAATTCTCGACTGCGAAGTAAATCACTTAGTGGTTTTGCAATTTTTGAATAATTTGGAACACATTTTCTAAAATATCCTGTGAGACCTAGAAAGCTTCCCATTTGAATAAATATTCTTGGGTTCAGGGAAATTTTGAACAGCAACTGTTTTATTTGATGAGGAACAAATTGATAGCATAGCCTAAAAATTCAATTTTTCGTTTTAAAAATTGTCACCTTTTAAAATTAATTTCTAATCTATATTTAGAAGCCATTTTTAAAACACGTTTAAGTTTTTTTCAAACCCTCTTTTCATTACGGGAAGGTATAATTAAATCATCCATATAAATTACAATTTTATTATCTCTAATTAGATCCCTGAAAACATGATATATGAATCTTAAGAACACACTAGGAATTGTGGACAAACCAAGTGAAGTCCTTAAAAATTCGAATAAACCGGCCTGACAAATGTATGCAAAATATTTAGTGCATTTTTCCTCAACTGGAACATGAAAACAACCTTTTTTTTTTAAATCTAAGGTTGAGAAAATTTTTGCCTCTCCTAAATGATCGAGAACCGCCTCCACTTGAGGCACAGGAAAAGAATCTTTAACTATTTTTTTGTTCAGTTGTCTGAAATCCAAGCATAGCCTAAGTGTTACTATCTCGCTTTTTGCCCAACAAAATTGGAGATATGTATTCAGAACAAGAATGTTTGATAATACCCATTTGTAATCATTCATCAATTTGTTTGTCGACAATTTTTTGTTCAGTGAACGGCATTCTACGGGACCATTGCTGTACTGGGATGTCATCTTTTAATACAGCATTTAATTGCATATCAGTCTTTCGAAGTTGTTTAGATGGTTCATAATTTTTTACAAATTGCAGAACCTGATCGTGTAAACAATCCTCTACAATCTGACTAATATCGAGTGATTCGCTCACAATTACCACCGCAAAAAATGGAAGTTTACTCTGAATAAAATCTATGTATCTGTTTTCAGAACTCGACAATTCATTTTGCTGAATAAAATACAGACATTTGGGTGGGAAAATTCCCTCCATTACTAATTGATCACTTATAACTGCTTCAATTTCAACAGGTTTACAGTTTTCCTTAAAAGCAAATGAGAAAATTGCAGTTTGAGCAGAAACTTCATTTCTGAAACAAGTTTTAACTTGTATATTTCCCATTGTTTTTTTAGTAGGAAAAAATGATTTATTTACAATTATAAGCTCACTTTCTGAATCTATTAGAAATTTTATTTTTTTCCCATCTACAAAAATATTAATGCAGGGTGTCTATAAAAGAACTCCGGGGTTTTAAAAATTCATATCTCACTAACTATAAAAGATAGCAAAATTTAGTCGATTTCTCTAAAAACAGTAGCACAAAAAGTTTTACTCATACGAATTGGGAATGTTTGCATCAACTGTTGGCGGCGCTGCAGGGCGTTGACCTTGAAATGATGGCGACTCAGCAACAAAAGGCTCAATATGTTATTTGGCTCATAGAAACGAAGTCTGTAGTTACCGTACAAAGAAACTTTCGACGTAACTATGGTGTTAACCCGCCTTCTGATAAAACCATTCGTCACTGTTTCAGTGCATGTAAGGAAACAGGAAGTGTTTTGAAGCAAAAGTCGCCGGGTAGGCCGAGTGTTGTCTCAAGAGAAAGTGGACAGAATCCGAGCTTCATGCCTTCGAAGCCGTAAGAAATCGTTGACAAAACGCAGCCTGGGGTTGGGATTACCAAGATCAACTGTCAGTAAGGTACTTCATAAAAGACTACGTTTAACTTCTTACAAGATTCAACTTATACACCACATCAAACCAGCAGACAAGGTTAAGAGATACGACTTTGCTGTTTCAATGCTAGATAAAATTGATGACAATAATGGTTTTTTAAAAAGTGTAATTTTTAGTGACGAAGCTTCTTTTCATTTGAATGGTCACGTAAACCGGCATAATTGCAGAATTTGGGGTTCTGAGCCGCCCCATGAGTTCGTCGAGTACGAACGCGACACGCCCAATGTAAATGTTTGGTGTGCGCTTATGCATGACAGAATCATAGGTCCGTTTATTTTTATTGAAAGAAATATCAATAGTGATGTCTACTGTGATACGTTGGAGGAGTATCTTTTTCCTCAGTTAGATGACATTGAGGCGGAGAAGGATTTAGTTTACTTTCAACAAGATGGATTTCGTTGGATTTTTTCTTCTGGGGGCATATCAAGAATCTTGTGTATGCAGAGAAAATTCGTGATGTTCAACATCTCAGGGAACGAATAGTCAATTGTGTGGCAAACGTCCCCCCAGATATGCTCGCCAGGACATGGGAAGAGGTAGAATACCGTTTAGACGTCTGCCGTGCCCCTAACAGGGCTCATATAGAACTTTACTAAGCGTTAAAAAAAACTTGAAAATGTAAGCTTTTCAGTCATGTATAAAACATGTCTGTATGTTTTTTATTTCATTAAAATATTTTGCTTCAAAACCCCGGAGTTCTTTTATAGACACCCTGTATATTGTAGCATATTTTTTGGTCTAGTTTCAATTCCCGATATAACAAATTTATTTCCTGTCTCACTTTCATTTGTATATTTTTCTAATCGTTTTGGACAGTTACGAGCGAAATGAAACTTTTCCTCCTTTCCCCCGCATACATAACAAATCCTTTCCGGTTTAACATTTTGAATTTTGTTTCGACTGAATGACTCATTTTTCATTGCTTGTTTTTGGAACACTGTTGCTTTTGTTTCATTAACGTGAACTTAAGAATTACTTATTTCAGCTTAAGATTTACCACGAGGGGAAAAAAATGAATCACATTCGTGACCTAACAGAGTTGGAGGAAACCACGTTTTTTCCTTCGCGAATACCTTTGTATTCTTTTGTTCTAAAGTCCAATCTATACTTATAATAAAGCTCAATGTGTGTGTGTGTGTGCGTGTGTGTGTGTGTGTGTTGGCACTCTACAGGCCAGACCGTTGGGCCTACAGCTACCAAATTTGGTACATGTATACCTTGGAGGTCGGGAATGTGCACCTCGGAGCCCTTTTTTCGAATTTTTTATTAGAATTTGAATTAATTAAAATTTAAGCGAAATTTCAACGTTTTTCCGTTATAACTTCCGAAAATATTATTGCACTAACATGATTTTTATATCAATTTAAAGATTAAAAAATTAGCTTTCTAACGGTATCAGTTTTTTTAATTTATAACGTAAGCTTCTATTTTTAACGAATTTTTAAAGAAATATTTTAACCATGTTTTTATCACGTGACTGGATAAAATAAAAGAATGCCGGAAGTTCAAATAAAAAAATTATCATCGCAAAATAAATCTACAGAAATGCAACTTTTCAGCACGTGACTGGATAAAATAATATAAATATAAAATGTGATATTTTCTTTGAAAAATAAATGCAAAGCAAAGATCGTTTGCAATATCTGTATTATTAATTCCATAAATTATCTTTATTTACAGTAAACCTGATTGAATTTAGACAGGATGTGCATTGAAATCCCGACTTAATGGCATATTTATGTAATCGTTTGCAATATCTGTATCATTAATTTGATACTTTTTTTTTCCCCTTTCTCGCTTTCTTTAAAAAACACATTTAATATTTTGGCAACATCACCGATTTTTTTTTAATATTTTGGAAGCATAATCGATGGTTAAAACTAACTGATTTATAAAATTAAAGAATATTATTAGGAAAAGGTGTACTTTTAGAACTTTCCGTCCATCATCTTAAAGAAAATATTAATTTCAGGTCAATCAATGCCCGTAATTACTTCAAGGCTAATGAATATGTGATTTAATTGAAAATTTTAGAACGCTTTACTCATGGCGAACCAGCTGGTCGCCAAAGGCGGCTAGTGTTTCATAAAATTTATCCACAACAATTAGATCCCATAAATTTTTAAAATCCTTTTTTACTTCTCTGAAATGATAATAATGCTCAAATGTTGCAGTTAATTGCGATGCAAACTGTACATGCGATTCATTTGGTAAACGTTGAGCATTTTTAAAATTACTAAGATACTCACGAGGTGTCGGCTGAAATTCAACTAAAAATAATTCTTTTGATTTTCCGTAATCCAACAATTCTTCCTCACTTGCGTAGGTTAAAACATTATTTACCCTTTCGACTAGAAAATTAATTAGTATTACGGCTTATCAACTTCTTCAATAGTAAATGCTTTTTCTAAAGACATAAAAAAACAAATGCAATGCCTCGGGTTTCTCAGGAACAGAAACTGTTAGTGTTTTAACACTTTTTATTAAACTTTCAACACTAAAAGATGCGTTTGTTCGCTCACCAGGCAATGATTGTTTTCTCAATTTTTCTAGCTCAATCTCCTTCTCGAGTCGGGCCAATTTCATTTTTTCAATCTTTAACTTAGATTGTTCATTAACTTCCTTAGCCGTCTGATCCTCAACGATCGACTTAACGACGCCACGAACAAATTCTTGGTCCGTTTTGAACACATCAGTATTTTCAATTAGTCTTTTAAGTTTCCAAAATTTTAGCATTTTCTTGCACAGTTTCATCAAGTACTTCGGCAAGAATTTTTAAATCACACTTCTTTAGATTATTTAAAACTAGCCGCCTTTGGCGACCAGCTGGTTCGCCATGAGTAATGCTTTCTAAAATTTTCAATTAAATCACATTTTCATTAACCTAGAAGTAATTGAGGGAATTGATTGGCCTGAAAGCAATATTTTCTTTAAGATGATGGACGAAAAGTCCTAAAAGAACACCTTTTCCTAATAATATTCTTTAATTTTATAAATCAATCAGTTTTAACTATCGGTTATGCTTCCAAAATATTAAAAATGTTTTTTTCGATAATGTTGCCAAAATAAGAAATATGTTTTTTTTCAAAGAAAGCGAGAAAGGGAAAAAAGTATTGAATTAATGATACAGATATTGCAAACGATTACATAAATATGCCATTAAGTCGCGATTTCAATGCATATCCTGTCTAAATTCAATCAGGTTTACTGTAAATAAAGATAATTTATGGAATTAATGATACAGATATTGCAAAAGATCATAGAATCATTTGCATTTATTTTTTAAAGAAAATATCACATTTTATATTTATTTTATTTTATCCTGTCACGTGCTGACAGTTGCATTTCTGTAGATTTATTTTGCGATGATAATTTTTTTTTATTTGAATTTCCGGCATTCTTTTATTTTATCCAGTCACGTGATAAAAACATGGTTAAAATATTTCTTTAAAAATTCGTTAAAAATAGAAGCTTACGTTATAAATTAAAAAAACTGATATCGTTAGAAAGCTAATTTTTTTATCTTTAAATTGATGTAAAAATCATGTTTGTCCAATGATATTTTCGGAAGTTATAACGGAAAAACGTCGAAATTTCGCTTAAATTTTAATTAATTCAAATTCTAATTAAAAATTCGAAAAAAGGGCTCCGAGGTGCACATTCCGAACCTCCAAGGTATGCATGTACCAAATTTGGTAGCTGTAGGTCCAACGGTCTGGCCTGTAGAGCGCCAACACACACACACACACACACGCGCACACACACACACACATTGAGCTTTATTATAAGTATAGATACACATTTTTAAAAATAAAGCAGAATAAATATATAATTGAATTAACACAGTACCTTTTAAAATTTGCTGTTCACCGTCTGCGAGACCCCATGGTTGTGGGTATAATGGGTTTTGAAGCATCCGCCCACTGGTTTAGATTATTCATTTATTGAAAGATTAAAAAAAGATGATTTTTACAAATGAAGTTTCAATGATGAAGAAGGAATTTAAATGTCATATAGATTGACAGTAAATGATGTTTAGTTGTTCTTTCACACCTACGTGTGGCACCTTGCGCATTTGCAGATGAATTCCTCAACATAGGAATTCCAATTTCGGCCCATTGAAGATGATCATGTCTCAACGGTTTCCAGTCGCGACCTTTCTCGGCGGACGTCCATCTATCCTCTTGGTCTAGTGAACTCAGTACTGTCTCCTCTGCCTGCTGGTTAACACTGAAAGAAGTGTTGTGCGCCCTGTCATGAAATTAATTTAACACATTTCTTCGTTTAAGGAATCTACAAGTGGAAGTAAAGATAATAAATCCTCAACGTTTATGCCAGATAGAGCAACAGCCAAATTTGCAATGGATGAACTAATAGATTCAAAACAGATTTTGAAGTTGTATCTGAAAGTAACTATAACAAGTTCTTTTAAGGTCAATTCAAAGAACAAATGAAGTAAATGCTGATTAACTTATTAAAGAATCTAATATTAATGAAACTAAATTTAGCATACGAGTTCAAGAGTTTGCTGACCACTGAGATGGAAAATTATATTTTAAGAAATATACTATAGCGATTAAGAGAATTAAAAAGCTGTGACTTTATTTTTTCTACTCCAGATTTGCAAATGCATGTATATTTTTTATAAGGGAGGAAAATTGAAGAGTTGGAAAAGAGTGGATGGAATTATGTATGGATATATGTATTCGAACGAAAAGGAATGTATTATTAACATTTATCATGTCAATTATTTCTTACAAGAGCAATGTTTTTAACTTGATGATTTTAACGAAAAACAATATTAGAATTACAGAAGAAGGGAAAAAAGTACTGAACATTAAGTTCGACATGAACATCTTCACATTGAGAGATATTTCTTTGTGGGAAAACTCATTCGCAATTTATAAGATGTATGCAAAGGAAATTGAGCATTTCAAATTTAATGAAAATTTTGGATTGTTGTATATGTTAACAAATTTGGGAGATCTCAAAAAAAAAAAGAGAGTAACTTACCATTACGAACCTAGAAAAATGGCTTACATGAGGAGCTCAGTGACGATTATACAAATTTCAAACTATGCAATTTAGCCTAAGTATTTTAATTAGAGAGGGGGGAAAGCCCTCAGCGTTTCTGGAAAATCATCAAAAACAATTTTTTCTAAACGGTTATTCTTTCTTTTTCTGAAATTAAAAATTGTTGAAAGAATATTACTTTGTATAATGACTTAAATTATATTAGCCGCCTTTGGTTCACCTATCTTAATGCTCTTTAAATTGTAAGTTAAATGCTTTGTGACTTGTCATTTTCAATTAAATAATTTATGCGACTTGTCTTTTAATAGTTATTTCATCAACATATTTTTAAGGTTTAAATTTTGGTAGTCATATAATTTATACATTATATGATAAATTTATTATTTTATATGCATTTATAAAGGCTTAAGCCTGTAATGTACTAAATGTCTTTCTAATTATCTGTCAGTTCCCGCAAAATTCGAACTTTAAATTAAAGTGGAAATGATTAAACTACAAATTAATATAAAAACATTTTTTTTTTATTGAAATCAAGCATTTTTTAAAAAATATAAGTACTGAAAGTAGAATCTTTATGTGAACTATAGAATAATTTCAATAATTAGTGTAATATTTCAAGGATTATTCAACAAAATTTTTTTAGATTCATCATTATACTCAGTTTTTAGTTTTACTTTGAAAAGGATTTAAAATGATGAGAATAACAAAATATTATTTTGTTTCAGTCTATGGACATGATTAAAAAAATTATTAAAACTAAATTTAATAAATCTTTTCTTTCTAAGAAATCAAATTCTGAGAAATATTCTTGACACTTCAAATTTCAAATAAGTAAATGAAGGTTTCTATCGTCTACTATCAAATTTGATCGATTTATGAAATTTTGAATATAATAGCTCATAACAATCAATATTTTATAATCTTAGGAACGTTTGATGAAGTGGTTTAAAATTACCTTCTGTTATTGTATAGTGTTATTTAAATATTTATAAATCAGTCAGTTTCAGAGATTGACATAGTTGATTCAAGTTTATCTCTTTTTATTTAAAATATTAATGTCTGAAAAATATCCTGCTAAATATGATTCACAAAGCTGAGAATCTAGATAACAGCTAAGCATTCGTCATTTATCAAAGCATTTATAGACTCAAGTTGCATATTATGTAATTATTTACTTCATTTAGTCCCTCTTTATTAATGTATTTCTATTATTAAAGTTTTTAAAATTAGCCTTTGGACCTTGAATTGAAAAGATATATATTAAATCACATTAGTCTTAAATAAAGCTTATTTAATAATACTGTAAAAGTCATAAAAACTTTTCTTTACATTTTCTTTTTAGAACACATTTCATATTTACTTCATTTCATACAGACCCGAGCTGAAAATTACATTTTTATACGTTTAATTTGCAGTAATAAATAGTCTTATTTTTTAAATTTGAATTTCTGTCAGTCTGATGACAACATATGGGTAAAAGGTATTTTTCCCCTTTCACTCGTAACGCGCTCGTGCAGCTTATGTTTTATTTTTATTGTTGAAAAATATGATTAAATTTCTTTTTTAAACATTCATTAAAACTCTAATTAAATTTGTTGATTAAAATATTAATGTCACTAAAAAGATAATTTTTTAAATCTTTAATATGATGTAAAAATCAAATTTGTGAAATAATATTTTCGAATGTTATGACGGAAAAACGCCGAAATTTTGCTTAATTTTTATATGATTTAAATTCTAATTAAAAATTCAAACAATTCGCTTCGAGGTGCACATTCTTGACCTCCAAGGTGTATCTGTGTCAAATTTGGTAGCTGTAGGTACAACGGTCTGGCCTGTAGAGCGTCAACACACACACATACATTGAGCTTTATTATAAGCTTAGATTGAAATATTAATTAACCATTTATATGGTTTTATTAAGTTATATTATGTTTGCTTACTTTTGAATCTTGGGACATTTGCAATGAACTATTAACTCACTTTCTTTGTTGATATTGCATCGATTTGGTTACTTGTAAAGTCAAACATATTTTTTTTTATTGCAAGGTTCATTTCTTTTGTTTTTAGCCGCTTGTTTAATCTTTATTTCTCATTCTAAACAGTAGAATAAAAAATTTCTGCTTTTACAAATCAGTGTTTGAAAAGAATATATCATATGAAGTTTTATATTTTAAATTTGCATTTTATTTTCTTTTTTACCACACTATTAAATAAATGCATTTGAAATGTGGAATAAAATAAGCTTACACGAATTGCTTTATTATGTTCATTTATTTTACTGTGCAATAAAGTTTCTTTTATGCGTTGTACTAATTGCTCTTTTGTATTTACTTTTTAATACTAATCATAATATCACACGTTTAATAATGATACATTTTTCTTGAGAATTTTCCACTCATGTGTTTTCAAACTAATCCAAAAGAATAATTTTTACAATTGTGTTTTTTAATAAAATCAGTAATAAACTATGAAAATTTTGATTAATATAACATAATGTAATGAACAGCATTATTTCAGTATTTAACTGTTTGTATAATGTTAGCTTGAATTATGAATGCAAATCAAGTTTAATTGTAGAAAAAAGATTCAAGATCCTGAGTCATTAATTTTTTACATATTAGTTTACTTTTTCGAAGTATATACGTTTATACATAAATATTCTAAATTCATTTGAAGCTTATTGTCAAAAAAAAAAAAAAAAAAAAAAGTAACGTTCAAATGTCTTAACTTGGTATATCTGATGGAAAATTGGACATTCTCTTAGTTGTATTATTAATTACTTATGCGATTATTTTTTCATGCTATTTTTCAAAGGAACTCAGGCATAAATTGCAGATTATTGTACATTATCGTATATGATAATGGATTTTATTAGATTGCAAGTTATACTAATTATAATGCATTTTAATGAAAAAATTATTTTGCTGTTGAAATTGCTCAAATATTATTTCATTTTGGATGACGTATAATAAAATATAAACAAAATTTTATGTATAAATAAAGGATCATTGTATATTAAATAAAGTATACATGTTATTTCTCACCTATCAGGTTTGATTAGCTAATGCTTTGAAGTTAATTTAATATACTAAATACTCTAAGATTAACATCCGTCCTGTAGTTATTTTCAGTTATACATTCTTCTTTTTATGAAATGTACTTCTTCAGAAAAAAGTTATTTTTGAATCCTCTGCATTAAATAACGTATCGATATTTAACAAATATTAGTGATATTTAACAATTTGTTTTCTCTACTTTATGAAGATACATGTACACTATTTTTACCAAACATCATCCTAATTACTCACTATAAGATTATATTATTTTAATCTGATGAATATTTCACGCAATATTCATGTGAATGAAGTAAGTTAATAATTTAACTTGAAGATACCAGTATTTCCTGAATATTTAATGCTTATTATTAAGAATTATTAATATTTAATGATTATCTTGACTCTGAAATCCTTTTCATAAATTTATTTTGGATTAAAAATTTGATAACTTTTGCAGACAGTATAAACGCTTGTTTAAACCCAGCCAATAAGATCTTCGGTCCATTTCTGACTGTATACTTTCGAACCTCATATGTAAAACGGAATTTCTTAAAGTAGCTTGATTTAATGGAATGCATATTCGCAACTCATTCATACTGTATTTTAATTGATTAATAGTACACATATATTTTTAATTTCTTAAAAACATATAACTATTAATTTTTTTTTATATATGCTTCGTTTATCAAATTGTATTGGAGTTGCGCCTTTATGACATATTGAAGTGTTATTGATCTTGACTAGCTTGAGAAATTCGTTCGTATAAGATAATTTTATTTTACCTTGAAATTTAACAACTCTATTTCAGTATTTTTCGTTATATCTGTGATGCAAAATTTCCAATTTCTTTTTTCTTTAGGTGTTTTCAGATTTTTTTAAATACTACCATATAAATTTGCCACTTTCTAAACTTCTAAAAAAGTCGTACTTATTTTTTTATTTAAATTATATTTGATGTTATTTTCTTTATTTAATATATACATAAGAATAGGGATAAAAAATATGTAATTATTGAAATTCTTATTATTTTTGTGTAAAATTATTTTTTATTTTGGTGGATTTATTTGCACAGCTAAAAATTTTATTTTTACCTCTGACTGAATCCTTAAATGTTTTTATTGATAAATTTTTTTTGAAAATTCTAGCTGTAAAAATATTAATGTCCTTATTAATATAAAAAATGATTATAAATTCCCTTTGCTGCATTATAAAAGACTAGCTGGTACACCGCCGAAAAAAATATTAAGTGCAATCAATAATTTTGTAATGTTTTATTGAAATAGGATGAACGGTATGACAGTATATAAAATAAGGGCAAACAAATATTCATTTTTATATATTAGATTTGCGTATTCTTTTAGAATTATAAAACGTGGTCTTCTTCCTGAATGGTAATGAAAGAAACTATTTATTGGATCTCGTGACTCGCTTAATATTCGTTCTGAATTCTCAAATCCAATTTTAGAGAATGTGATCAAAATATTTATTTTAAAACTGATTAAATACAGAAAACATTTTTATACCATAAAATCGTTAATATAGTTGAAATGATAATTTTTGAAAATTAAGATGGTGCAAAATTATTTGTACTACAATATTTTTGGGGGTTACTGCGAAAAACGCTAAAATTTAATTTAAACCTAAAACTCCAGGGTTAGTCTCCCCAAAACTTTCTCGCATAATTTGTAATAAAGTTATTACCTCTGAGTATGACTTGCACGACTTTTGCGTTCTATAGCTACAAAATATTAACCTTTAACTTGGATTTAGCATTTATATGGAATCTATTGCCTCCTTGGCGGGTTATTTAAAGATTAATCCTTGGTAAATAAATGCAGCTGAGATTCAATTAAAAAATTTTTTTCAGATAATTTAACTATGCCTATAACCATCCCAACTAGGTGTAAACAATAAGTTGACCAAGTTTCATCACAATCGGGTGAACGGTTTAGGAAGACATACAGACAAACATTCATTTTTTTTAAATATAGAAGATAATGTTTTCCATTTAATGTCTTTTTTGCATAATTATACACAAATGGTGTATCTGCTAATAATAACAATACCTACCATTAAAAAAGCCTGCTTAATTGTATCTCAATTTCATGTGCCTTTAATCTAAAATTTTGTTTATATACTCAGGACAGCATAATTATCTTCGATAACTTAGAAACATTTATTAATAAAGCTGATATAACTTAAAAGTTATTGATGAAATTTAATCTTCCCCTTAATGAAGAAAATATACAATAAATAACAACATATGTTATCTTTTAAAGATTTAATTTGTTCTTGTATTCTTAGATATTTCTCTTTAAACTTGTAATCTTAAAATCAAGACATTAAAATCATTATAAATAATAAAAGAAATTGATTAAATATAAAAAGCTTAAATAAAATTACGACTCTTCTTATAATTTATATCAACTAATCTGAAAAATGTACTCATCTGAACATTAACGCACCTATTTATTTAATAAATTGTACTAATATGTTATTAAATCATGCAGTATAACAAAGAGGAAATCAATCTATAACTAAGATACAGTAATTAAGTAATCAATATATTTTAAACTAAGCACCAAATAAATGTAATATAGTGGGAAACGTATACATAATTCAAAATATATTATTTTTAATGATATATTATTGAATCAGATCCTCTTTAAAAATAAGTTTAATTAATATCAGAGATCAATGATTATTCTTCCGCATTTCACATATTTCCTTCATATTCAATTAAAATTTTTTTAGAAGAATTCGGGTACTCAAATACATATGAAAATGTTTGCTGGAGAATTATAAATAAATTCTTTTTAATCCTAAAGAAATAAGGATATAAGTCTTCGTTTATGTTTATGTAACGTTAAAATACATATGATATATATACGTTAAAATACAATTTCAAAAATTAAATCACATAAAACGAATCTAATCATCCTTAGGATATTATTTCGCAGTAGTTTAAAAAGCCATATCAAAATCCTCATTAACTTCCACAGATTTCCAAAATTAGAAATATAATTATTAAAAAGAAATAATTATAATTTGTCTAATTTCTTTTAGCAAATATTGAAAGCCTAGTAATTCTGAAACATTTCGATATCTAGAAATCAGCTTTTTTCAAGCTATCGAAAAAAGTTGAATTTATTTTTAAGTTTTGAAGTAAATTCATAAAAAAAAGTACAGGCAGAAGTAATTCGAAATTATGAACAAAATACCGCATAACTATTCACTGGTTTAAAACTTCAAACAAATTTGCTCCAAACTCAGATTTGTTTTCTGTCAAGTCATCAAGTGGCAATAACGATGACAATACATGAATAAGATCCATAAGATCTAGGAAATCAGAAACAAGAAGCTAAATTGTTAAAAAAAGAAAAGAAAGAAAAGCTTTTAACATCTATCAGGAAGAAAGGAAGGAATGACGGTATGTTCACCGGCGTATGCTCCAGAATCGCAGTTCTTAGCTTGTGCCAGGTTAACAAAAATCAACATTTCACAAATGCCACAAAAATAGCTTAAATTGTTTCTGATGCCACCGAGGTGCCTTAGCTTGTGCCGGGTTAACAAAAATCAACATTTCACGAATGCCACAAAAATAACATCTATCACACGAGTAATTTTTTGTTGAAATAAATAGTTTGTTATTATTGATTCCACTGTTTTATGGAGTGGCAACATTATGTAACATTAGATTTTCTCATTGATATTGGCAACAGGGACAGTTTCATTCCTTTTGCCGCACAGCGCCATCAGTTCAGTACCATTTTACCGACGTGTGTGGTGATTGCCTGCTACATTTCGAACTTTCTTTGTAATTTGTAAATTTTTCTTTTCTATAAAAGTTAACAAGATGGTTTTCCAGAAAAAAGCGACTACTCCTGCAAAAAATTTTCAGGTGAGTTTTTAATTTCATTTTTAATTGGAAATTTTAAAAATTGCTTACCACGTGTATTATAATCCATTATTTAATGTAACCGTTTTTGGTGTTTAATAATCCATCGAACCATTAATGCTTATTATATCTAATTATGGAATATTATTTTTGTGAAATTGTTTTCATTTCAACGGTTGAAATCGTATACTTGTATTTATGAGCGGTTGAACGTTTGATTTTTCAAATATTAATTATTCTTGATAACGTTTTTATTTAAAAACTGAATCGTCAATAATTGTGTCAGTTTTGCATAAATGTTAAGTAACTCTTTAGATTTGTTTAATTTGATGTTTAATTAACGATTTTTCTTGGCCTACTACGGCTCTATTGTCCACGTGTTTTACATGCCGGCATGTTCTAAGTATTATGAAGTTGCATCAATTTCCATGAAATAGTAATTCTTAGTTTTTGTTGTATCAGTGTGTGTGTTTTAAATAGTTATTCAATTGTGTTCAATTTGATTTGTTTTTAAATTTTGAAGTTATAAAATTCATAATGTAAGAACCAATTTTAAATGTAATACTCCTATCATACGCATGAAAGTACGTTTATACATTTGCATAAATTTAAAAAAAAAATACATAATTTATGTTCTATGCGATTTTAAAAGTACAGTTTTACTTTTTGGATTTAGTTCTTTGTTCAAGGAATACTTGGAGAAGGTACGTGTTATTCTATTTATGCTAATAAAAAATCCCATTTAGTTATACTGGTTATGTTTAGAATAATTGATAAATGTTAAATATAGAAGATTGGTAAAAGTCGACTTAAAATTTATGATATTTAGAAGTTTGAAAATTTCTGAATTGCATTAAATGAAGATGCTAATCCAAAGATTGGCAATGTTTAAATGTAGCCACAATGAACATATTTAGTGGATTGGACATTGGATTAGAAGCATCTGGATTTAGTTAGTTGAATTTTTGTGTGCGTTTGCCTCAAACTATTTATTAGATTTGTTTTTGTTTTGGAACATGATTTTTTTTGTCATTGAAAATAGTTATAGTACCACCAGTGCATTGAACATGAGGGTTTTTTCTTCTGAATAATTAAAAAAATGGGAATGAATCAAGCATGCTATTCCTTTGTCATTTGAAGACTCTGGGTATAATTTTGTGCCTTAAAAAAATCTTTCTCCTTAGTTTGTTAGGAGGACAGTGACCTAGTAGCTTTACTAGCTCATTAAACTGAAAAATTGTAAGATTTAGATTATGAGGGCAGTATAAGGGGAAGAAAAAAAACCATCCCAGAAGAATTTGTTTCTATTGGTTTTATTACAAGAGATGGATGCTTTTCAATTGAAAGAATAAATGGTAGAAGGTATGACCAATTTATTTGAACAGTGAATGATTTCTATTTAAAAATACACACACAAATTAGGACAACCTTTTTATGAGACAAATGTCATTCTGTTGTATAATATTTTGAAATAGGTACTCGCTTCATAAATACAGTATGCCTTATAATATTTCTGATTATCCCTATCAGACATTGGATTATTGAATGTTCATTGACTTACAGATAATCACGGAAAAACTAAAAACGAAGTGACAAAAAAAATATTTAAATTATTTATTATTATAGTAAAGTTAATGACTTAAACAGTAAAGTTAGTAATATTGTTAGGTAGACATTATTCAAAAACCTTGAACGGATATTTATTTTCTATCCTGACTAAGTTTAAGCATACTAATTTCATTTGCATAATATATTTATTTTAGAATTGCAAAATGAGGTATCTTCATAGGTTATTTTAAAAATAACATTGAATGTTAAGTTAGGATTAATAACTTCTAATAATAAAATGTTATTTAATTAAATTATTTAATAGATATTTGTATATTCTAAATTATAATTTTTTACAAAATTGTGATAGTAGATATAATTCAATGAGGAAAATAAAAAAAGCAAATCAGTGTATTAGGGTTACTTGGAAAATAACTCCATTTATATTTTTGTTTTACCATTTTAAGGACAAAAAAGCATACTATAACCTGCTGTTTATGTATATTTTTTATTGATTGTTATTTGGTAATTATTCTGTAAAAATAAAGGGAACAAGGCCTACCAGAAATACTGAATATATTACATCTAATAAATCATAAATGATATTAGTGTGACAATTGTATGTCATGTTGGTAATAATTAAGCTTTGATTATATTTGCAAATAACATGCAACGAACTCTTATAGGACTGAATAGATTTATTACATGTATTGTTTTTAAAAGTATTTTTATTTATGTGTTTAAGCATTATTATATGTTATGAAAATTATTTATAGCCTAAGAAAAAAGGCAAGAAACAAGTTGAAGCGGACGACGATGATTCTGGTAATTTTTTTTTTTTTTTCCTCTTGATCTCTTTTAATTCTTATTCTTTTATGTGTAAAATTATGTGTTTTCAATTTATTTTCAAAATTTCCTTTATTTTTTAGAGAATAAAAACACTTATTTAGATATTAGTTTTGTCTTATCAG